>JAOPJH010000103.1:5361531-5376089 GCA_027122575.1 Merluccius polylepis
TTTTTTTTATTGTCCCTCCCTAAAATACCCCCTTATTTTTGGCTCCTGTGTTTTTTGATTTTGTTCAATTGCCCCCCCCCCCCCCCCACACACACACTATCATCCCTTTCACCATACACACACACACACACACGCGCACGCACATACCCAAGTTCACACGCGGTGCAAACCTTTTAGCCCCCGCCCACCCACACTCTGCCCTTTCCAAACCCACCCACCCACCTAAACTCTTATTAAAAGTGCCCCTAATTTATTGCCTCTTCTTCACTCTTGCTAAATATTTACCCCGCTCCAACTGGCAGCTTACAATAACAGCACATGGGCCCTGATTCACAGGAATCATGCTTGCCATACTGAGGTCAATACTGCCCTCCAGCCCTGCTGCCTCTGGGCCTCCTTGTCCTGAATTGGACACACAGTTCTGGGAAGCAAATAAGCAAAAGAAACAAGAACTTACCTTTGGTCTTTGCATCACCAGTCCAATGTTTTACATTCAAATGATGAGCCCTAAAAAGGAGTTGTCCTATCTTTGCCCCTCACTCTCTCTCGCTCTCTCTCGTTCTCTCTCTTGCTCTCTGACTCTAGATAAGTGAGACCTCACTTACTGCTGTATCACCACCAGTTACTCATGCACACAGTATGTATCTACCCAGATGAGATCAATCACACACCTGACCTTGATCTATAGCTCAGCCCGCAGGCGATCTATTGGGGCTGACACATCTCACTCCTGAACTTTGGCCTGGGCTGATTGATCTAGTGATAGGAGCCGGGAAGGTCTCCTCCGCCAGCCTACCCCCGAGACGGTGATTGCGTGCTCATGCCTCGAGCATCAGAGGGCCATGCCAAAATTGCGAGGGTTCATATGCATGGTTGCCAGGTGAAGTGCAGTCTGTCGTGCCCTGGGCTCTGGGTGGAAGGTGCCGGCCTTAGTTCCACAACATCACCGCGGAGACCAGTGGAATGCAGTGAGGTCATTGTTCTCTGAAGGGCTTTCCATGCTCAAAGGAAATTTCTGATCAATTCTGACATTTTTTTTTTTTTTTTGTATTTTATTATATAACCCGGCTCTATCTCGCTTGCTACTGTTGCCACATTTGCTGTAATTATGACAAACTATCAATCCCAACTTTGGTCTTGTTGTGCTGCTTAACAAGGGCTGAGATCCAAACTCGCCTATTTCACACTCTACCCAGTTCTAATTCCAGTCACGCGGGTTCACTTTTTTCCCTGCATAAATCCACCACCGGGCTGGCCAGCCCATAAATTTACAGTCGGCTGCCTAATGGGACCCTCAGCTCAGCAGTGTGACTCTGCACAGTGTCACTCTAAACCAGTAAATCCTCCCTGGGTCATAAATGATAGGGCCCTGCGAAGAGTGGCCCGAGAACAGCCAAGAACCTGAATGTCCAGTGAAGATGTTTAGAGCTACAGACTCTATCGACTCAGACTGCTTTATAAGCCCCATCAACAGGGCCATCTGGGGGGTGGTGGGGGTGTGGTGGTGGTGGGGATTGGGGTGTGGTGGTGGTGGTGGTGGGGTGTCATACCTAACTTTAACGGTACATTGTGTAGCTGAGAAGTACACTAAAGAACACAGAAGTATTCGCTCTCACAGAAGGCACGTTAGGATTGTCTACACGCACACTGGTGGGAGGTATCAAATATGAACACACACGCGCCGGGCACACTCTCCCTCTCTCTCTCTCACACACACACACACACACACACATGCACACACACACACACACACACACATGCACACACTGTGTTACTACCCACCACTTGTTGATTTCCATGAAAGATCAGAGCAGCTGTTCTGGGCTGCGGTTTGGCCACTTGATCCTTGAAGCGAAGAGGGGTCGGCTACGAGATCCCAGTACTGGCTGCACACGGGGCATCATAAAGTGTCTCAGGTGTGTGTGTCGCCGCGGCGGTGGGCAATATTTATATAACATCACTCGGATGGCATGGACAGGAACAGTTGCTGCCTTTGGTAGATCGTCGTCGCCGTCGTCGTCCGCTCAGGGGTGAAACCCAACTCCAACCCCCCCAGCGTGTGTGTGGCCGCGTGCGGAGTATCTCGTGAAGCACTGTGTGTGTGTGTGTGTGTGTATGTATGTGTGTGTGCGTGCGCGCATTTGCTAACAAATCTACCACGCTGCAGCCATGCACGCTGCAGCATGAGCCGCGCTGCAAGACTTGCGTTCACCGGGTTGATCTGCACACTCGCAATATGGTAACGCTTCCCTCAATTGTGCTGCAGTGGCTCATCTCTGCAAAGCTAGTGTTGCATTCATAACAATTGCCCTGCAGATGAAGAAAAAAGGGTTGATAACATTGGTGAATGTAACATGAAGACTTTGTGTCTTATTATATCTCTTGCCGCAGACATTTGAATGTGATGTCACATGCTGACAAGATGGCTGATATTGAATTGGTATTTTATTATTTGCTATTCCCGTCTACTCGTCCTGTGTGAATTTTCTGCAGGCAACACAATACGTGATGTGGAAATAGAACATGGAAGAAGCTTCTTTGATAGAAAGGAACTTGTGCAGAGACCTCCTCCCAGCATGCACTGGGAGATAGTACAAGTAAATGATGTGGATAATAGAAATGATGATGTGGTGTGGGTGTTTTAGCATTCATACGTTGGTGGCTGTAGCACTGCCATACACTTGCTCAGGTCATTTTAGCCCAACACTGCTCGGCTTGAAACTGTTGGGTGTGAAGAAGCTTCAAACGAATCATGTTTCACAACCCGGCCGCGTAGATTATCACAGGAAGGGAGTATCGCCTGCCAGCACCCACCAACATCAGGACAACAAACACGACACCCTCATAACAGCAGAACAAGGTTCATATAGGAATAAGATAAGGGATATTATTACATGTAAACCATGGACCCAGAATGTTCTGCATTGGTCTGCATCTTTTGGTCTGGTCTAGGACGATTACTGTGTATTGTGTTCATTTAAATGTTTGTCTCATAAGAATTTGTGGTATTATTTTAGTTATTAAATACTGCCACTTTTTTTTTTCTAACCTCCCTTAACCTCAAAACGTCCTTTGTTTGACTTTGTCTACACATTCTATTGCAGACACGTTCTTACATCTCTGATAACGGGCATTGAGGCTGAATATCAAATGTCTAAAAATATTTTCCCCTGCATAAACTCTGCTTATCTTGTATCTGGAGTTCAGAGCAGTAAGAGGAGGTAAGCCAGCCAGCCATAGGAAAGAAACATTCTTATCCATTTTTAAACACTAACACTGTTCACTTAATTTATTTGTTAGTCTTATTTTATTATTTGAAGAATTTGTCACAAGTAGAGTTAAGACGCCCTGGATACTTAAATATTACAATCGAAAATGTACTCTAAGCAAAGAGAACATTCTCTTTGGTTTCAAGTCGAATTCCAACTGAAAGCAATGTTCACACATTGTGGAAAGAAAAGTTTGAACATTGAATGACCTCACACAAGTAAGAGAAGAGCTTGCATGTAATATGAACAAAAAAAGATTAACAAAAAAGTACCGGAAAATTACCATTTTAGGAAAGCAAAAGCAAGGTGGCCAAGCTCTTGGAAGGCGTTGGAAGAATAAGAAAGTGGGGGTCTTATCTGCAGCTCAGGATAGCAGTGTTATCTCTCTCGCTCAGGTTAATAACTTCCCTTCCATTTACTGTGGGATTCAAGTGCTTATGACCATGTTTCCTCTTCTTTTTTTATCTCTCTTAAGGGCACCATAACTCGGTTCCCTCCTCGCTCTCCTCCTCATCTCACTCTAGCCCTTGTCCTTTTCTTTTATTGCCAGCATTTCTCTTATCGGCCCCTCGCCATTCTTGTGCACATTTTAAGTAATCCCGTCTTTAACAAAAAAAAAATGTCTAAACGTAATTCCTGTTGCAAAATGTCATCCCCCATTTTATTCTTTTGATTTATCCGCGCAAGGCTTCTCTTTAGTGAGGCCATCAAAGCCATGACTAACCCTATGGCCCGTGGCCCTATGCCCAGGTAAAACCAAAGGTGGAAGAGGTGTGCATCTCGTAGCGTCTTTATGTCCGGGACATCAGATATCTACCATATAGTTTGTAGCTCACAGAGGCGAAGCCCTTTTACTATGGGATCCATCCCCTATATTCTGCGTGCCTTCGACTTTTTTTTTTTGCCTTTTGTTTGTATTCTCCAGGGAGTGGGGTTAAAGGGGGGGTAAGTTGTATTGTCTCCCTCCGAGAGCGCCTCACTTTGGCATAGAGTTTATACACACTGTCTCCGCTTGTGTTGTAAACCACTCAGAATAAGCACTGAGGTAACATGGTATGGCCAACCATCTTGTAGACACCTGTTTGGTGGACCTGGGTTTAACGGCTTCTATGTGCCGAGGGAACAAGCCTGAGATGTATGGGAGTAGGGGGGGTTAACAAGATGATGGATACCTTTGGAATGAGGTTTTCAGTGATTCCTGGAACAAAATATACCTTTAAATGGCTCAGTGAATGTCTTCCCCATGCATCCCCAACTTCCTCTTTTAAACATGGGGTCAACAACATGTCTTTAACCCTTACCCCTTTAATGTAGAAGCTGATGGAAGTTTAGATGCTATTGTTCCTTGATTTTGGAAAATCAGTGTTTTTTACTAGGCTAATACGATTTTATAATGCTTTTTAGGGATATTGTCTTGATAACTTTCTTGGACATGGACATGCCAAGGCACTGGTTGCAATTTAGAGATACACATTGAACCTGTTCACGCCTTTAGTCTCACGAAGCCGAGCATTATCACATTTATTTCTACTAAAGCAGCTCAGGTTTTATGGCCTTAATGATCAGTATTGGTCTTTTTCTAAGCCAACTGACACACTTAATAACCTGCCAACTAACATTTTAAAGTCATTAGTTGTATTCCTTAGTTACCCAAAGTGACATAATCCCCCTTTGACCTATGAACTTTATTAAGAAAGCCTCTGAATTCAAGCACAATCTTGAAAAGCTTAAAAGTGTTATTAGGCCAACAAGCCACCAGCCAAGAGCTTTTAGTTTATAAAACGGTGGCCTTTCGGGTAAAGTTGTAAGCCTTGCTACCTCGATGCTTAAGTAGAGGTTGATTAAAAACAACCAACAGCTGTCGGACAGACACTTGAGCTTGCCAAGGTACATTTTCGGATGCTTTAGCGTGTGGATACTGTGCTAGACTTCTAGTATTTCATAGGTGGTGGTTGACTCGCTTGAGTCCAATAGGGTATAGTGTCCTGGGAGGAAATGGGAACCGTATGTTGTTTTTGAACAGAGGGAGCCTGAAAAGGTCTTTATGTTACTGCAGTGGCAGAGTTCAACATCCGCAGAGAAAACACATTTTCAAAGGCATGGCAAAAAAAAAGAAACTTTACTGAACATTTTCTTTCATTCTCTTTCTGACCTTTTTGAGGGCTGTCACGCTCGTCTGTGCCAGTAAAATTACGCACCATTTCAAACTCACAAATTGTTGCCAGAATTGAATTTTACTGGTAATTTAGATGAGTAGTTGTAGTCTTTTTACCAATAGTCAAGTTTTTGAATACTTACCACCCATAGTGAACAAAAGCAAGGGCGCAGTAAGTACTTGCATAAACTGCAGTTTGGATATTATAAGATAAGTATAGATAAGTGTGTAATCTAAGGACTGGTTCAAAACCTATTCTTAATTTGTTATCCAACGATCCATCGTCTCTTCTCACACACTGCTATTGTAATGGTCATATGTGATTAAATTAATACTTGTGATGAGCCTTGATGTTGCATAGTAATTGGTCATTTTAAACTGGCTTTTCTCAATGTAAGCCTTTTCAATTTAATCCCCTTCCTTTCATTTTTCTCCAGGTCCACACAAAGTTTCACTGCAGACAGGCCCACACGCCAGGATCTGACCCCTCCTGCCTCGCCTTCTCCTATGATGGCACCACTCTGGCCTCTCGTGGAGGTAACAACAATATACTGACGGCCCCTAACGTACCCTTAAAACTACTGCCTTACCATACCCTTAAAGCTACTGTCTTAGTGTACCCTTTCCAACTACTGTCTTACTGTACTCTTAAAACTCCTGCCTTAACATATCCTTAAAACTACTGCCAGCCCTTACCATACCCTTACAACTACTGCTAGTCCTTTGAATACCCCTAAAACTACTTCCTTACCACCCTTAAAACTACTGCCAGCTTTTATTGTACCCTTCAGCTGCACTGTATGACTCACCCAGTCATTTATGACAACGGTATAATTCAGGAGGTTTGTATATACAGATGGAAAATGTACCTTGTGCTGCCTCCAATTTTGGGGATTTTATGGTATTTCACGGTATTATTTAGTTTGGCAGAAGACTAACAGAATTGGCTTCTGCAGCAAGATAATAGCTAATGTCTAATCAAAACTAGAAATTACACTCGACCAACAAAATAAACATCAGGCACTAATATACATACATGGAAAGTCCCAGTGTTTACCCTTAGCTTTGTGTTGATTAGTTGCTGTCCTCTGTAACACTTCCAAACACTGGATAAACCATAGAAACAACCAATAAACAGACTGTTAGAAGTCATCACTTACATTTATTGAATGAATGTTTATTGAATTAACTTTTGGTTTGTCCATTGCAATCCTATTAGAAACAACATTAAGGAGAGAGCAGATGCAGTGAAGTCAATCAAGTCAAATCAATTTTATTTGTATAGCCCTTAATCACAGTTAGTCTCAAAGGGCTTCACGGGCCCCACATTATACGACCCTCCCTAACCCTAAGCCCTCTAAAGGACAAGGAAAAACTCCCCTAATTAGCAATGAAGAAACCTTGAGAAGGAACACAGAAGAGGGATCCCTCCTTTCAGGGATGGTTAGGTATGCAATGGGTGCCATAACGGGCAGACATAATGGCAGAGTAACAAGCAAAACAGAGTTTAAGTAAAAGTTAATTTGTTGCAATTAGAAAATGAGTAATGAGTCCACGTAGTGGTGTAGAGGTGGTAGCTAGTGAGTGACCTGAACCCTCTTTAAACTTTGACTTCTCTCTATGACTCCATCTGTTTTCTGCAGGTGATGACACCCTGAAGACCTGGGACATACGTAGCTTCAGGAAGCCTCTGAACGTGGCCACCGGACTCACCAGCTACTTCCCCATGTGAGTCACTACTCTCTATGCTGAGGTCGGAAAATTAACCATAACCACAAGCACGGTGGTGACCATAGTGTGTGGAATATGAACTGATTATTTTGGCTTACAACCCTTGGAAGACCATCCTGATCTCGCGAGTTCACATGCTGTTTCTCTCTGCAGAAAAAATATTTAAAAAAATTATAGGACCAATCAGCCCTCGGGGGAGGAAGTCTCAGATCATGAGGAACAAGGAGCGACACAGCAGAATTTGGGGGAAAAAATGGGGGTGCCTGAGGAAAGTGTCGCAATTGACGGAGCCATCAAAACTGTTTTATCTGACAGACCAAATAACAACGTAAAAAAATAAACAGAAATTTGCAGGGAAGGCTTTTCTCGGAAATGACTTTATTATCTGACAAACCAAATAACGATGTCAAAAAATAAACAGAAATTTGCAGGGAAGGCTTTTCTCGGAGAGGACTATGTTTTTTGCTTTACTTCCAACCGGATTTGGCAAGGGCTACGTTTTTTGAACAACATAAGGCCTCCACGCCTGTATGTGGAAATCAATTGCGGCACAACCAAGGCCAGACTGATATTCATTGCAAAAACGGAAACTTGAATATCTGAATGGTCTCATGAGGCGAGCTGATCATGTGTTGTGCGTTCCTACCAGGACCGACTGTTGTTTCAGCCCTGATGACAAGCTTCTGATGACGGGGACGTCCGTGAAGAAGAGCGAGGGCAATGGGAAGCTAGTGTTCTTCGACAGAGCCTCGTTCCAGAAGGTCTACGAAGTAGAAGTGACCAATGCAGTGAGTACCGATTCATTATCAACTATGGCTGCAATTCAGACAGTGTTCTTAGAGTAGCTGGGGGATATATTGCATAGCTTTGAAAGACAAAAAATATATATAATTACGCAGTTTGATGGGAAATGAATTGTGCAGGTGTACATTTGTTTTAATGGTGAGATTGTGTGCATATATTACTGATAGATATTTCAACTGCAAGCAAATGTGCTATTCTAAAAATGTTATTCACAACAGGAAACAGTCTTTTCCTCCCTAATACCATATGCTAAATATTAGACATTGTTTGTATCCAATCAAACTAGGTCCACAGATGATGACGTCTTGTCTGTAAAAAGGAAAAGGAAAACAGTTGTCTATCATGTGTTTTAATGATCCCACGCTTCAGCAACGATGAGCTGAACCAGCGCTGCATTGGTTAGCCTTTGCTTTTTGACTTTAACGGTTCTACAGACGGCAAAGATTTGAACGTGACACAAGCAAACGAGCCAGGAAAGGGAAAATGTGTCTTGTAAAATATAATACTTAATTGAACCCATGCGTGTGTGTGCTCGAGTATCAGTCTTACTGGGAAGACTCTCGTACAAAATACAATAATGGCCGTCTGACTGCAAGAGCAAGTGTCACAACCAGTGTGTGTTGTGCACAAAAGTGAGGGGCCAATTTTGTCGGTTTTGCCACAAATACATTTGCCGGGAGCATTGTTTTGGGATACGATTAAGAAGAATGTGAGGGGGGGTTTAGTGAAGGGAGGAGCGTAGCCAAACTAAGGAAATCTGACCTTTTTATTTTTGCCAGTCATTACCGCAAACTTTTTTGAAAGACGTCTACTGGTTGCTTTTATAGATATTGTGTCCATAGATCATTTCACGCAGCATCATGCCATTCTGAGACCCGGGAGAGTGCTGTCGCAAACAAAAAAAATAATAATAATAAAGATCAAATTAAAAAAAGCTAAACTAAAAAAATGAAGTTCTTTATGCTACTTAAGAAACTTCTGCCTTGTCAGATATCCATCTGGTGGAGGCAGCCAAGTGAGGTGCTAAAATAAAGGCATAGGGGAACTGTCTGTCTCTAGCGAAGAAAAACTTGTTTTGCGTTTTTTTGTCAGACTCATTTTATTCTTCCCTGCATTCCCGCAGCCCCTTTTCAGCAGATTTACCACTGTGTATGTTTAATCATAACAGTGGGGTCTGAGGTAGGCTAATGGCCTCCAACTTTGTCTCTGTCTCTGTCTCTCTCTCTCTCTCTCTCTCTCTCTCTCTGCTCAGACAGATCACTTTCTCATGGGGATTGACTCAACAACTCTTAAGAGAGAGAGAAAGGAGAACAAAGACAAACTAGCTCTGTGTGTGTGTATGTGCATGTAAATGGGCACACATAGTATGAAAGTGTAGACAGGACTATGGCTCTGTTATTAATAGAAGGGAGGACGCTAGGAATCTACTAGACTCGTAGACCCCCAATGTATATAGATAGGACTCTCTTACATGAGCCTGTCCTATAGGGCTTGTACATCAGAATGCATCATGGGATTTTTTTCTTGGCAAGGACTCAAGAGAGTTGTAGTACTGTAAAATCCTAAATCAACGTAAATATACCGTAACCTAGGCTAATGAAAACCTTGCCACGTCTTGTATGAGAAACGCTGTGGCAGTTTTAAACACAATAATGTCTCCCCATAATGACAATAAATTTCACGATTAATTACTAAACAATGACCAAAAAAAACATTACTAGCAACGCAATAACTAACATTGTAATTCTCATATGCTTCTAAAATGTAAGCGGTCATTGCAATGTGATGTCACAAAGTACAAGCCCTATATGCATTTAGGTCTTGTAATGCTGAATTCAAATTCATTGATGAGATGAAAAAGCAAGAAGACATTTTTTTATTTTGGAAAGCAAGGGTCTCTACATGAATCAGAACTGATTTAGGGGGTTCAGAAGTGACTATGAGCACTAGGTTACCTTGGTCACAGCAAAGACAATGTGGAGGCAATTGTGGGTGAAATAATAATTTATAACCCTAAAGGATAACTGGGCTCCATGTGTCCAGCTGACATTATCCTAAAGAGGCTACGTTTGTTTTGGGTATTTAAAAGAACATTGTGGATTCCTTAAAAATAATAAAATAAAATAATGTATTATTATAATAATATAATAATATATTATTAATAATAAAATAAAATAATCCTAGTTAAAGGCACAATGAGTAGGATTTGTCAGTTGCGGTTCATAAACACAACATTCAGAGTTGGCCCCTCCTCTGCGGCTGAACGACACCAGAAGCGCTCGCCAGTGGGTGAAAGCCAACCCCAGATTGACTCTCGTTTTGGAACGAGCTTTGTCCACTTGGTGTTTTTTGCCTTGCTATATTTTTGTTATTTCAGAATTGTGTCCGCCATTGTCGGAGCTTCCGCTTGGATGCGTGCTTACATTATGGGACCTGGTCACTACGTTTTTTATGGAGTCCCGCCTCACATCCTGCGCACTATTGGCTAGGGGCTACTGACTGAACAATGGTTGATGCCCAGAAAAATCCAGGCAGAGGGCAGGTCTGTGAGGATACAAACACCGCCACACACTTCTAGTGGGTCATAAGTGATAATTGAGAGGGATTATTTTGGTCTAAACATTGTTTTTTGTTAAAGGAAAATCCTACTCATTGTGCCTTTTACAAAATCTTCCCTTGATACCCCACCAACCCCCACCATATCGTCCATAACTCCCAGTCGCCCCACCCCCCGTGCCCTCCACATGTACAACCAACACCACATCTTCACCCCTCGTCTGACAAGGCCAGCTGCCAAGGTGGTAAAGGTTTGTTTTTGCAGTGGAATCCGTTATTTCTGGGTGACATGTACTCAGGGGGAGCTGATGAATGAGCTATTTACTATGTTTACATCCACGGTCTGCCTCTCGGATGGCCGGGGGGAATTTAAGTGCAGTCTTTATGAAGTGGTGCACCAGGCAGCCGAGTGAAAGGATGGCCCACCGATCATCTCTAACTAAACAGTCTATATAACCCCAGACCCTGGGCCCGGGAGGTACTCTCTAGGAGTGGAGGCTGTTTTATGCTCTTCTGATAAATACCTGCAGGGGTCTGCTTCTCTACGTATCTCACCTCCCCCATCACAGGGGGGCAGTAAAAAGGTGAGCCTTGTGCGGGCCTATGCAGGATTTCAATATTTTTTTGTGTCAGTGCAAATGGAGGATTGGCAATTCTCTGAGTTAAAAAAGGTTCCCAAAGGTTTGGCATAACCCGCAGAAGTATTTCTTACCTCGGGCCAATGGGTTGAATGTGTCTCTAGTATACTTTTATTTATATGATTTCCTGCCCGCTTTGTCCGCTGCTGGAGGTTGTCAAGTCCATTGTGCACATCTGATCCCCGTCTTTTGAGACCTAAAGGCACAATGAAGTAGGATTTGCCGGTTGCGGTTTGTAAACACAACATTCAGAGTGGGCCCCTCCTTCCTGGCTGAACGACACCAGAAGTGCTCGCCAGCGGGTGGAAGCCAACATCCTCGTTTTGGAACAAGCTTTGTCCGCTTGGTGTTTCGCCTCGCTTGATTTTCATTTGATCTTGGATGTGTGCTTATGATCTAGGACTCGGTCGCTACGATTTTATAGAGTCCCGCCTCACACGCCATTGGCTGGGGGCTGCCGACCCCCCAAAGGTTGACACCCAGAAACGTCCCGAACAAAGTCAAATAATCAAAACAGGCAGAGGCCAGGTCTGTGAAGATACAGACACCGTCACACACTTCTAGTGGGTCATAAGTGATGATTGAGAGGGATTATTTTTGTATGAGTCTATACATGTTTTTTTTTGTAAAATCCGCCTCATTGTGCCTTTAAGGGAATGAAAAGGTCTGTCAACAATGTGCCAGAACATACTCTTTTCTTTCGTCATGTCGATGAATGACAAGGAATTATTGAATTTTAATTGAACACGGAATTGAAGTCAAGCTGGGGAGGTCATCATGTATATATGAAAAAATATTGACCTTTTTTTTGGTTTTGCGTGCGCCATGATGTATTTGGCAGATAAAACATTTGTGTCCCCTCCTGTTGATCCTATTGGCTCACGCTACACGTAAAGTCTCCCCCCTCATGGCGTTCAGACAGTAAGATCCGTCAACCCGTAAGACCTGTGGTTCATTCTTTCACAGCAACGGTCTTTCATCCACACCGACCACTGATGGTGGGAAACTGTCAGTGGCCCTTCTTTGTGGCTGATGATGCTAAGCCTCTCCTTTTTGTCATTGCTCCTAACAAAGACAAAAAAACACTTTCTACAACTTAAGGGCCATTTGGCACCAGGAAGATGGTTTGTATTAATTACAGACCATTCAATGGATGTTTCGCCTTCGACAGTCTGTAGCTAAGGTGCTGCAGACTTGCATTCTTTCTCTCCTACTGCATCTACTTGGCCTGCGTAGCCTCGCTGTCAACACAAAACACATTAGTCCCAACTCACTAGTGGCTACCCAAGGAACACAGCTGTGAGAGAGAGAGTTGTGGCCTCCGCGAATGCTGCATAACTCCCCGTTACATAATCACCGTACATATTAGGACAATCGGCGCTGAGATTTGTCTTCATTTACCCTTTTTTTTGTTTTGTTTTAAACGAGCTGCTGACTCGTAGCGATGCTATGATGTCGACTGGGGTGGCTACCGAAGGAGCAGACTAATCAATGCTCTCTCTCGCTCCGCACCGCCATGTGCTGTTATTTTGCGGAGTGGAAACTTAAACAGGGCTTTTGTCAAGTGTAAACACGCTACTCTGAATATCTGGATGGCAGTCCTCTGGCCGGGAGGAGGCCGTGGGCTGGGCTACACGCTGCTCTTAGGACCCAGATGGGGTTAGAAGACTGTTCCCGAGCCACTTCCCCCTCTCTGCTGCAGACGTTGCTAGCCTGTCCGCAAGCTCATTGGTTTTAGTGTGGTCGTTGTTGCGTGTCCGAATTGAATTGCCAATCGAGGGCAATTGGTTCTTGGGTTTTTGGCGGTTCTAGCTGGCGTTGTGTCGATCTCTCTTGACCTCTAGTTTGTTCTGCTGGTTTTCACCCACCCTTAGAAAAGGGAGAGCGGTAGGGTACGGCGAGTTGCTCTCTGGGTTTTGATTGAGTTTGCTCTCAGTAGAACAGAAGTCCTCGTTGTCGCTGCTGCCTATTCCCTGCATGAGGTGAAATGTTTTGTGTTACTTGGGCAACTCTGACGGACTGTTTATTAGACATCACCCATTCATTGTCAATGGAGCAACAGGCACAATACAAAGGTTTATAAAACACGCACAGGCATGCAGCAGGCACAGCCAGTAAAACACACAAATGCACACGCACAAACACACACACACACAGGTGCTCGGATCTTTGTTAGCATAGTTATAGCATTAGTAATAATAATAATAGTCTATACATCACACACATATTTCAATAGATATTTCACAGGCTATAAACTTTTGGTTAAAGCAACTGCATCTGTACTATGCTCTACCCCTGTGTAATATGTTTACATTTCCACTAAAGCTACTGGTTTGCTCTTTTAGAGGACTATTACAGATCCATTTTTGGTTGAAAGACTTCACAGCCGCATATAATATATTGGTGGGATGACCTAAAAAAAAGCCATGCTGTTTATATCGGTTTCCAGATCTTTCTAAATCATCAGTTAAGACTGCCATGATCTGTAGGACAGATTAACCTTCTTCTGTCCAGTGAGAGAGCATGAGAGAGTGTGTGTGTTTCTCTGTCTCCGTCTGTGTGTTTATGTATACGTATTGTGAGATTTCAAATTTGTATAATTGATTAATGGTTTATGTCATTTGTCAAGTACAAATACCAAACATTTCCTGCTTGATGCTTCAGAAATTCAAATGTTTGGATCATAGATCATTATAAAATGAATACTTTAGTTTTTCTTGGCTGCTTGTCAGATAAGCAAATTTAAGACATCACTTTGCACTCTGGTCACTTGTGATGGCATTTGCTATTATTTATGACGTTTTCTAGACTAAATGATTCATTGATTATTCGAAAAAATGGTCGTTAGATTAATGGACAATGGTCGTTAGATTAATGGATTAATGGAAATAATCGTAAGTTACAGCCCTAAGCAGGTCCACCGCAAATTAAGTTCAAGAGTTTGTATTTAAACCAAAAGGGCAGGGGGAGTAGCGTCTGGTATGACCAGAATCCAAGCAATCTAGTCGTCTGTCCCTCCGGGTCTGGTTGACTGGTGGAGATGGAGAAAAGGTCTTAGCCGAGAGAAATCACAAGTCTCCTATATCCTGTGCAGGTGGTCTCCTATATCCTGCAGGGTGTCTCATATATCCTGCAGGGTGTCTCCTATATCCTGCAGGTGGTCTCCTATGTCCTGCAGGTGGTCTTCTATATCCTGCAGGTGATCTCATATATCCTGCAGGTGGTCTCCTATGTCCTGCAGGTGCTCTTCCTATATCCTGCAGGTGGTCTTCTATATCCTGCAGGGGGTCTCCTATATCCTGCAGGGTGTCTCCTATATCCTGCAGGTGCTCTTCCTATATCCTGCAGGTGGTCTCCTATATCCTGCAGGGGGTCTCCTATATCCTGCAGGGGGTCTCCTATATC
>JAOPJH010000103.1:5625606-5635749 GCA_027122575.1 Merluccius polylepis
TGAGCATGGGCAGCGGGCCAAAAATAATCGGTCGCGGGCCAACTTTGGCCCGCGGGCCCCAAATTGGGCAGCCCTGCATTAGACAGTGTGTCCAAAGGGTGTCTAACATGTCCTAAGGTGTTTGGACACGTTAGACACATAAAGACAAGAGCCAATCAGGAAAAGCTTACTCTTTAAGGACGAGCTCAAACACCAAATATGCACACACAAGATGTTTCTTTAGTGTCCACTCTTGAGAATGCCCTCAAGTTCACTTATTTTACTCTGCTGTTACGTTGTATTAATAATTAATAAAAAAACTCAGTTACCTTCAGAGATATTTCCTCCGTCTTGTCTTCAACCATCACACCCGAGTGAAGAACCGCTAGAGTTCTCCACGACAGGAGGTCAGACAACTTGGTGCACCACCTCCACCACGGCCATCTTTACCACTGGTGAAAAGTCAGCCTGTGACCACAAGGACAGTGAGAAGATGGTCGGAGGCGGCCTCTGAGACACTTCAGGGTGGTTTTGAGGTGACAGACTGGCATGTACGCTGTGAGCCACATGGGAAGGAGGGAGGAGGACATTGATCTGGGCTTACGTAGTGCCTCATGGATTACATCAACTTCTGTGCGGACTGCACTATCCCAGCCAAGACCATCCATGGTTATTCAAGTAACAATATATTATATTCACATTGATTCAGGATTTTACAGAACTACAACTCTCAATATGGCGGAGTATCACCAACAAAAATCCCATGATGCATTCTGAAATACAAGCCCTACATTACATATTTTACTCCAAGCAAGGAAGAAGGACGACCTCAAACAATACTTATCGTTTTTGGATGTACCCACTTATACCACAGAGGAACTGTCCCATATCACCCCAAAAAGACGAGCTTCGCCCCTACGGAACGGACGGGGAAACAACGCCCCTGTATTGACGTTTAAGTGCGCATGCGCAGAGCACACGCACAGTAAGGATGTTCCGGGTAAACATTGTACAACATCTCAGGCGGGTCAGTCCATGTAGGTATTATATTGCTATCAAATAGTTGTTGTAGGCATGAGCTAAATACAGTAAAAGTCGTCTATCACCCTCTAATAATGCCTTCTGTTTATGAAATATCGCGATACTAAACAGCGCATGTTAGTTTGACAGTGTGGGCACCACTTCACGTGCTGTTAAGGTGACATTCAGAGTGGTAACGTGCGTTTACCAGTTACTTTAATTGGTTACGAAACCTGTAACCAAAACACTGTAAAATCACACTTTACGGGTTTAAAATCACACTTTACGGGTACCGTCATGGGCCAAAAAATGCATGCAATTAGGGGCACATTGGTTACACTGTAACAGTAGACAGATCTTCACTTGACCCAGGCACGTACACAGAGAGGGTCCAAGGGGGGCTTGAACCCCTGACTCTTTCCCCTCAGAGTCAAAAGTGCCCTTTTGTGGCTGGTGTAAATTGTATTTTATTTTGTCTTTATTTGTTATTGAAATCCAATCAAATATAGAGAGGGTTAGAATATAATAAAATGCAGTTGTTCGATTTATTATATGATGCTCAAAAACATGTTACTAAAATCAAACTGTAGTTAAGTAGTTGTACCCATGTCGTATTTATAAGATATATCCAGTGTAACAAAATAATACATAACATGAAAACAGGAGGAGGTTTTGAAACCCTAAATTCAGGGGCTTACACGTCAGTGTACTGCAGACCTAGAATCTGATCATTACTTATAATGAAAGGTAAATGACTGACTGCTTTACTTACACAGACTGACTAATAATGAACATAGTGCCCCCCAAAATGTCGGTGCTCCACTGACTTGACCCTCTCCTCACTATCTGATTCATGGACAAGGCAGGTGGTTGTGATACATTTCAGAATACTGTTGGCTGAACCCCTCTTTGTTCTCGTGTAGCATTGTGTGTCCGTCCACAGCACACCAGCACTGACTCTGCAGACAGCTACTATGGCAGACTCTACCCAGGACACATCCCCACCACCATCATCCAGAAAGCCTTGCTGGCTGTTGGCTCAGGGGTCGCCGCTCTGCAGAATCCATACAGGCATGGTGAGACACCAATCAGGGCTGATTAATTAATGGAAAAATGATCGAAATTGCAATATGGCCAAGTGCGATATCCAAATCACAGGAGCTGCAATTTTTTGATAAGGGTAAGATGTTTAAATGTGAATGTATAACACCCTTATAAATGAAGTAGGCCTACTGTAGTGCTGCAGAGATGCCCAGGTCTACATAATTCTTTCACCAGATGTAAGAAAAAATGTAATTTTAAGTGAAAATTAAAATCGTGATGCAAAAATGATAATTCCCACTAATAGTGAATCATATCGCAATATCTTTTTAAAATAATCACAATCATTCTCCAGTTTGTAACTTCTTATTCATTATTAGTAATTAGAAGTCATTTTCTTGGGTGGTGATGTATAAGTCATTCAAATAAATGTCTTGATTATGCAGACATGGTGGCTGTCCTTGGGGAGACCACAGGGCACCAAGCTCTAATAAATCTCAGGAACAGAATGAGAAACGATCCAGAGGGCGACATCATCCTTACGTAAGGCAGTTTACCTTGTCCGTTTATTTCCCCATTTCAGTTATTATTATTATTATTATTATTATTATTATTATTATTATTATTATTATTATTGACGTGTATATGTCCTTATTGGATTCTCCCTCTCTTCTTATTTTTTGGAGATAGAGAAAGGCCAAGAATCCGTCTCTCCACACTAGACCTGAACAAGATGGCTTCCCTTCCCGATGGCTCCTTTGGAAGAGAGTATCTCAGGTTTCTTGAAGACAATGTGAGCGAAGGATGAGGGTTGTGAAACTCTATGTAATATAACAAAAACTATTTGATAGCTAACTGTGAAAATGACACACTGAATTCACTCCACCACAAGTTATTTTATTCCATTTTAATATTCATCTGTTCTTCTGATACATTTCAACATTTATTATTTTTATTGACATGGTTGACATATGGTCATGTCTTACAGAATGTGACACCAGACACGAGGGCAGATGTGAAGTTTGTGGATAACGAGGAGCTGGCGTATGTCATGCAAAGATACAGAGAGGTGCACGACTTGTTGCACACAATACTGGGCATGCCCACTAACATGCTGGGTGAGTCTGGCGGCATGGAGACGCTGTTGGTGTTTGTAGTATGTGTCAATTGTCCTCTGTCATCCCAGAGGACAATTGTTTCGCAGGCCAAGAGCAACACAGCAATAGACGGCACAAGGACAATACAACAGTTAAGAGACAATAAACAGCATTAGACAGCCCAAGAACAATACCAAATTTAAAAGACCTCTCAGTGAACACGCATAAAAACACGAAGGGATATACAAATAAATGTGACATAACGTGTTGATTTTTACCATTAAACATCGAAAAGTAAGATTATATGTTTTGCAAAGAAGAAATGCAATTTCTGCACACTCTGTTTTCTGTATCTGTTTTTCTTGTTGTCAATCTCAGTCCAGTCTTGCTGTTTTAGTTTGTAGTTTATTTACGGTTAGGGCATTTAGACACTTTTGTCCGAAGCGACTTACAATAAGTAATTTGAGTAAGTTATTTGAGTGTTGTATTCCCACAGGTGAGGTGGTGGTGAAGTGGTTTGAGGCGGCTCAGACTGGGCTGCCCATGTGTGTTCTGGGAGCAGCGCTGGGGCCGCTGCGTCTCAATTCAAGGTGAGTTCTTTATACCACTAGCACACCACTAGCACAACGTGTCTCAATTGCAAGGAGGCTTCCTTTGTACCTCTTTAGGAAGCCTCCTTGTTAGCCTTGACCTACTTTGTGAAAGTGCTTCAGTGAGACAGCCTAACCAGATACCATCACATAACTATGCAAAAACAAGTCACGTTGGGCTAGTGCAAGGGCGTCAGTTTGGTTTCAGAAGTGGTGGGGACCAGGGGCGGGCTGGGAACAAAATTTGCGATTGTTGACAGGGGGGCGGTGCAAAATTGTTGACGGGGGGGGCAGCCGTAAATAAAGTGGGTACAAAATGAATCTTGACGAAAACTGGTGGGTACTCGTCCCCAGCGTAACTGACGCCTATGGGCTAGTGGCATCAAAGTTGCTGTTAACCGTTTTTTAAGTGTAAGAAACATGACAGCGGTCAAATAAACGTGATGATTCATAACTCATAATTGTGCCTGGCATGTGTTTATTCAAAGATGAAGCGGACAACTCGTGCTAGTCCTCATATATAATGGGCTATCTAATACCTACCAAGGAACCGATGCTTGAAATTTCGCCAAATCTAGGCACCTAGTTAGGATATCTTTTTATCTGCTTCCTACTGAATGGGGACAGTCCTACGCCGCCATATTACCTATATTTGCCACCTATTTTGGAAGCATCCTCACAATGGAGACACAGGCTATATAACTGTTGACGGTTTCCTCTTTACGATGCGCTCCTCTTTTTCCTCCCCTCAGCCGCTTGCAGTCCTTGTTCACATCTGTGGGTCCGTGGGCCCTGCACAACGGTCGCCAGGCCCGCTGTGTGCTCAGTGTTTTCTACGAGCGGCGCTGGGAGCAGAGCCTGGAAGACCTGAGGGAAGAGCTGCACATCCAGCCGCCTCCCCTCCTGACCGCCGCCTCCCCTTGAGCCAGAGCCAAATGCCCCTCAAGACCAGGGTGTCGACCAACTCCAAGCCTCAGGTCAAAGCAGGTTTGTTGACCTACGGGTGGATTTACGGATGGACGCGTCGTGAAGGTTGAAGCGGCGGAAAAACTAGATGTGGGTTTTCATGGTGGTGTCCGTTTGCAGAAGTATATTTTTGTGTCAGTCATCCTTTGTGAAAGGGAGGAGGAATGTAAAGAATATAACGTAGAGTATCATGACATTTAAAAGAAATCAGTTTTGTACAAATCGATACTACCGAACTATACTGCAAAAATGTTAACATCAATGTAGATGTATAACGTATTATGTGTATAGTAAAATGTGAAAATTGTTGCTGCCACCTGTTGGCATTCTGCTGCAACTACATGAGGGAGGCTTTCAATTTGCAGGACACTGATACTTTAGCAAGGTAAAAACTGTCATCTGCTGCTCATAATACAGCCCTTATGTCTAAAAACATCCATAATATCTGAAACTACCAAGTGTTTCTTGTGAGGCTTTCAGGTCTAGCTGTACAGAAAGAAAGTTGTTTAATCAGAAATAAATTCAAAGGTTGGTTATATTTTATTCCATACTCTAAAACCAAACCCGCACATTTAAATTGAAGTCTATATGCCAAGGCTGAATCTGAACTCCATTTAGCAAAATGTAATGTATGTAATGCAAATGTGTAAATAAAAGATGGCTGGATGGATTAACAGTAGCACACTTGCATCATAATAATTCATCTGAATTTATTTTTTGCACATAGTTATATAATTGCAGTAACAATACAAAATGATTTACTGTGAAATGCATGACAGTTTTAATGTTATAATTGCAACACCAATGGAGCTGTAGTTACGTTCCTTTCATAAAGTCACATACCACAGAAAATATTTTACGTTTAGGTACATAGCATTAATATTGAACCAGCATTAATATTGAACATATAAAGGCACTGTCAGTTAATCTGTATTTCATTTTTGTATGTCAAAAAAACTGTATAATTTGATCAACAGACTAATACAGACAATCAAAAAATAGATCTGAATACAATATAAAATATGCCATTGAGGTCGAAAAAACAATTAAAGATAAATAAGTCTCCCTTTTCAAAAGGGCAAAACCTGTCCTCTCATGAACTACTGCTGATGACAAAGATGATGAAACATTCACTTTGAAAGGGCAGCACACAGTAGGCTACATTAATAAAAAAGTGTTGATCAAGGGGACCGCAGTTGCGCGTCAGTGCAGGATGGTGGCGCTGCGGTCGGCGACGGCACACGCTGCCACCAGCGGGGCGTCGAACGGGTGTATCAGGGAGTGCAGCACGACGCCCGAGTCGGGTTCGTAGAAGAGCAGCGTCTGGCTGGGCCAGTCCAGCAGCACGCCCACCTTCCTGGGGCTCCGGACCACCCGTAGCGCCTGGTGCTTCCCCGCATGGCAGAAGGAGAAGTCTCCGTCGTAGCGCGACAGCACCCACGAGTGGTCGTTGTAGCCCAGCCGCGGCCCGTTCCCGGGGCCCTTGCGCTCCATGCTCTGGTAGCACACGCCCACCTTGTAGGCGCCGCTCTGCGCCACGTCCATCACCCAGCTGTGGGTGCCCGATGGCATGGCCACCGAGCCCAGCACGTTGGGCCAGACGTCAAAGCGCGCCGGGTCGTAGGCGGGGGACTGGTGGGGCTTCTTGGGGCGGAAGGTGACGGTGCACCCGTCCTCCGAGAGGCCCAGCAGGGGGCTGACTGTGCGCTCGTCAAACTTGAAGTCGGCCGGACCGCATGCTGAGGGAACGAGAAGAACAGAATGGATTTAATGTTAAAGATTGGATCATACAGCGTTGCATCTCAAGACGGTTTTCCTCCAATGGAATCTATAAATATACTCCCATTTTTCTTTTTTACTATTTTGTAATTTTAGAAGATGTTTTTAGGCAAAGCAACATACAGTAAACTCAGATACATGTCATATACAAGGAGCAGTATAGGGGTTCGGCATCTTGCAGTATCATGAAGTATCCAGTCCAGGCTTCAAGTTATGCGCTTGGTCTGAACCGCCGAACCACAGCGGTTCAGACCAATCAGCGTCCTATGAGAAACTACCCACTGAACCAGCACTCAACAATAAACGCAAGGGTTTAAATGGTAAATGTTGGTGTTTCCTAGTGAAAACTACAACACCCATAATTCCATCTGGTATCAGAGCATCAGGTGGACCCTCACCAGCGGGGCCCAGCAGGACAGCACTGGCCCACAGACCCCTCAGCAGCTTGCTGTCGCTGCAGGCCGTGTTCAGGTTCAGCTTGACTGAGTCACAGGGGTCCCCCACTCCCTCTGCCTCCTCCACTCTGCAATACGCACACAGACACACCAATCACACATCGATCAGTGTTAGGGCTGGGCAATAATTCAATATTATGGTTTATCGTCATGAATTGAAGATATCGACTTATTATGATAGTTTTATAGATTTTAAGATGATAAGAAGATAATTAACAATAAAAATAGGAGGTTTAAAACTTTGTGAGTCGGATACCACACTTTAATTTTCCATATACCTCATCAGTTCCCCCATGATTCTCGTGAACATGCATTTTTCCACATCACTCAGCCCTAATCAGTGTCATGGGATTTCCTGATGATGATGGTGTGTGTTACTAAAAAGAAGCATATTATTACCTTTCAGTTATTTCCTGGCCTGCAGTCTGGAAGACAAAAGTATTTCCACCACAGAATCATTAACGTGGTCACACAGTCTCTCGTGGTTATTGTTCAAACACTACCCGGTAATAAACGTTAACCATTAACGTCATTTTTATGACTGAAAACGAGAAAACAACCAGATTAATTTCCTCACCGCTAGCTGGATGTCGGGTGTGTGCGTGAGGGTGTGCACAAGGCGCAAGCGTGTCTGCGCCAGGTTGCTCAGCGCCTGGCTCCAGTGGGACTTCTGGGTGAGGAGACACTCCTCCACTCTCTCCTCCTCTCGCTGCACCTCCTCCAGGAGACGCTGCTCCTCCTCCTCCAGGGCCTCTCGCACCCGGCTCACCTGGGCAAGCATTTGCTCCCGGGCTCTGCTCGCATCGGTCTGGGGTAGCGGGGAGAGAGTGGTGTGGAGTAGGGAGAGATGAGAACCTGGTAGAGACGATGCTAGTGCAGGGACAGTCCAATAGCGTGGTTTTAAAAGGTCCCGCCATGTTGCACCGCCATGTTTCTACAGTAGCCCAGAACGGACAAACGGCTCTAGAGGGAACGCGTTTTTAATTTTTAATCATAATCACTCTCTTACTTGTAAGCTATGACCGATTTTACCGACTAAATCATTCAAATACAATTTATAAATCTATCAAGGATCCTCATCACTTGACACTTGGCTACTCGACGCTGTCATAGAAGATGACATCATTTTGAACTGGCACCTTACAGGCCACCCTAGCTTCTCCTACACCGTTGGAAAGGGAGCTAGCTATGCGGTTTTTGGCTGTGGGTTAGATGTGATGACACCTGAACCAGTTCTTCAAACACCTTTCTTACAACATTGGTGTTGACGATCCCGCCCCAACCGCACGCACTACCTGTTTTTTCCTTTGTCTCGTTAGTGTGTTTATCACCTGTGTTAATTAGCCATTCGGTTCATTCGGTTCTTTTTTCCTGTATTTCAGTTCTCTAGCTCCTGCCCCAGTTTGTCGGTTCCTTGTTTGCGGTTGGTTTGTTTCTGTCTGCGTAGTTTCATCAAGTAAAGCTTCCTTTCTTACTGACACCGAGTCTGATCTCTGGATTTGGGTTCACTTCCCTGCACAATCCCTGACAATTGAAACATTGTGTGGCAATGTATATTGCAAAGTGTGAGAGCCATGTGATAGATAGTGTGTGATGGATAGATGGAAGTTATGGTGGAAGTAATGAACTTCACTGTGCAATAAACAAATCATCAAACAAAAATAGTCAAATAGGCAGGCAGAACGACGATTGATAGAGATAGAGACAGACAGACAGACAGACGGACAGACCGCTTTTTTTTATCACAGGTTCATTCCTAATGGAAACACTCTCACTGTAAATCTACCCTATTTGTCAGGTCTCAAGAGGACGATTCTGGGAGCTTAAGTGGCACTTTACAACTGCCTCCATTCTCCTATTGCAACCGGACACATTGCATTCCTGGAAGAGGAGGAGTTGGGCGTCGCTGTTGAAACATCCTGATATCACTGTTCTGCCAGGGATGTGAAGTTCAATTTCGGTTTCATTATTTTACTTTGTTGGGTCATAGTTCACTCTTGAGCTCCGCTCGAATATTCAAAAAGGACGTCCTTTGTCTTTTCCTAACCACTTTTCCATGACCTTCATGGAAAACGTCATGAGGTCAAGGAAAGATGTAAAGGGAAATTCATGAAGACTTGAGGAACTTACACTCGGCTATGTAATGATGCGACAGTGGATGTTCGGGACATGGGTGGACTACTAAAGTATTACGTCATTACCAAGGTTAGAATTTACCTAAAAAAGGCATAAAGGTAAATGGCTGTCCACTCATAGTTATCGACATGAATCCCAAAGATTGTATGATAATCATTTTTAAATGTATGCAAGATAGGCATTACATGTTAGGCCTACAAATCTACTACTGCACATATTCTTAAGTTTCAAACATGTTGATCGCTTGTTTTCGTGAATGGCCGAATGGTGCGTTGCTTTAGATGTTTCTGCCGCAAGGAATTGTGGGACAGCATGATTTCCTTTCGTAAAGGACGGTCCAGTGTACCCTATGCTAAAGGAGATAAGAAATTAAGCATTGAAGCACCTTTCTTTAGCATTTTTTTGAGAATTTGTTTGGCCCTATCATGGCTGCCACTTGAATACTTCCGGGTCACTTAGGAACCTTCCTAAGCAAAAAAAAGACTATTCAAAAAGACTAAAGACTAAAAAGACTATTCAGATCACATGTGTTTCCTCATCTGTCCACCAGAGGTCCTCTCCACCTGATATAGTGCATGGATGCATAACAATAAATGTCTTCCTTAGTGCATGGATGGCTGCATGGGTGTAAATTTTCTTTTTCTCAGTATGCTAGCTGAACCTTTTTTAAGGATTTTGCCCATAAGTAAAGTCCTTCATATATATGCAGACTACTATGAGTTTGTTATCCCTTGGGTCCTAAAATAAGTCTACTTTATTAATCCCAGATGGGCAATTCCTAGTGTCAAGTGTTGTCATAATTATACAATAATTAGGTAATAATTAGAAATAAAGACCAAACATGGCCAGAGAATAGGCAGCACCTTTAAATCAGTGTAGGTATTATTGTTTTTTTTTCAGGAACCATTTACACATTTACATTTTACATTTAGGGCATTTATCAGATGTTTTTGTCCAGAGCGACTTAGGGTGCACTCACACTAGGGCCGCGGCCCCGTGCCCAAGCTCATTTGCATACTAAAGTCCGGAACGGTTTGGCTAGTGTGAGCACGCCATCCGTATTCCAGCACGGAACAGGCC
>JAOPJH010000103.1:5646669-5660763 GCA_027122575.1 Merluccius polylepis
GGGGGTTTGGGTTAGGGTTAGCGCCTGTCCGGGGGGTTAGGGCCTCCCCTGGGGGTTAGGGTTCGGGCCTCACCTGGGGGTTAGGGTTAGGGCCTCACCTGGGGGTTAGGGTTAGGGCTTTACCTGGGTGTCGGTGGGTGGCTCCTCGGACAGCAGCCGCGTGCTCTGCAGGTATTTGATCTTGTCCTTCTTGTCGATCTTGTAGTAGCCCTCGCTGCGCGCGCAGCCAGTCATGTGGTCACGCATGCCGTCGTCCCGCCTCTTCCGCTTCACCCCAGGGATGTTGGTAGGTGCAGCGGAGTTAAGGACCGGCCTCTTCAAAGGGTTAGGCTTAACTATACCAAAATTTGATTGCTTTTCTGTTTCACATTATAAAAGTAATACCAACACTAGCATTTGCGTTTCAGGCATAGCAAACTTATTAAAAGACATCCCTTTGAGCTCTCATCACAGAGTCTAGAAAATGGCTCCCAATTTTTGCCAAAAGCGGGCGACAACAACTTCTTACGCGCAACTCAAAAGAAACTCTACGGAGGACTAGAAGCAGTAAAGGATATGAGGATGGTTGACCCACAGCGTGTCGTTGAGCCAGTCGTTGCAGTTGTCCTGCTGCAGCATCTTGTCGTAGGTGACCTGCAGCAGGCGAATATCCTCCTCGTCGATACCCTCGTTCCAGATGTCGTACAGGATGGTCACCTCCTCGAAGTCGCTGCGCAGGGCGAAACTGGGCCGGGAGGGCGTGGCCACGGGCGACAGGCTGTCCAACAGAAGTTCCTCCCAGCGGCGCCGCACTCTCCGAACCGGCTGGACCGGCAGCCGGTAGGGTGGGAAGCCGTCCTCCGAGGACACCGCCATCTGGTCCGCGGCCACTTTGACTTCCCGGAAGTCCAGACCGGGGCGGTCCAAGGCCTCGGGGAACTTGGTGGACATCACATCCAGGATGGGCTCGGGGACCTTGGGGGCCAAGGAGTCCAGGGACTCCACAGGCGACTCGTCCAGGGGGAACTTCTTGATTTTAGGCCGGCCTGGCTTCCTCTTGACGGGGGCCGAGTCTGGCGTCACGGGAACCTCCGCGGAGGGGAGGTCTTCCGAGAGGTCGGCCGAGTCCTCCGCCGAAGTGGACTGGGTCGCCGTCGGCACAGCCGGCATGCTGACGGCGGGCTCCTTGAAGAGTGGCCGGTCGTCCGGGCCCTCCGAGGAGGGTTTCCTGTGAAGGGGCAGGTCGGCCGGTTCTGGAAAGACAGGTGTGAAGGTGAGATCCCTGCCGGGCGTGCGGGGGACACCGGACCCCAGGACAGGGGACTGGGCAGGGTAGGAGAAGGGGCTGCCGTGGACTTGAGGGGAGCTGAGCAGAAGGCCACTTCCCGTCAGCGGCGCGTCACTCCCGGGCGTGACTGGCGCCACTTCACTGCTCTGGGACTTCAACAGGCCACGCGCCCGGACCAGCAGCTCCCGGCCAGGGGTGCGGGGGATGTCCTCGTCCCCCGTGGACAGCCGGAGGGACTGGGGGGCGTCGGGCACGGGGCCCGGCGGAGGCAGGGAGGGGGAGCGGCCCTCTAGTGCCGGGTGAGGAGGGAGGGGGAGTTGCATGAGAAAAGCGGGGTGGAGTTTGGCTGCGGGGGAGACTGTAGAGACTGTCTGTAGGGTGGGGGAGGGGAGGGGCTTTCTACTCTTGCCTTGAACGTCGTCGTCGCTCTCGCTGAGGGAGCCCGTCGGGGTCGGAGGTCGCAGAACGTACTCCTGGGGAACGGAGGACTTGCGGATCGGAACGACGCCTTCACCCTCCACGTGGGGATCCTTGGCTGCAACACAAACAGGAAGTCATTTAGCCAATTTCAAGAACAAAACAGTGTGTGTGAGAGTGAGAGAGTGAGAGAGTGTGAGAGTGAGAGAGAGTGAGAGAGAGAGAGAGACCTGTTAGTTGTTTGGACGTTGGTGGCTTGAGGTGGTCCAGGCTGGGACGTCCAGGGGGGAATCCATCCTCTCTGGGGCTAGGAGGTCTAGGTTCAGACTTGGTCCCCAGGTCTTCTCTGGGGCTAGGAGGTCTCGGTTCAGACTTGGTCCCCAGGTCCTCTCTGGGGCTAGGAGGTCTCGGTTCAGACTTGGTCCCCGGGTCCTCTCTGTTGTTGCCGTAGTCCTCTTCTGGACAGGGTCCCGTGGGGGTGCATGGCCGCTTTGCCTCCACCTCAACCGCCTCGTCGTCGGAAGACGACGAGGAAGAGGATGAGGAGGACGAAGAGGACCGAACCTGGGACTCTTTGTCTCCGTCCTCAACTTCGGCCACCAGCTCCTCCTTCTCCTCCTCCTCCTGCTCCTCCTCCTCCTCCTCCCCCGAGCTCGATTCATAGTCAGAGGAGTCTCCGCTCGCTGCCGAGGAGTCATAGCTGACCTTCGACGACGCTGAACTTTCAACTTCTGTTGGTTGTTAAAAGAAAACAATTGTGATCAAATTATGGATTCCATATGAACGCCCTTAAACCAATGGGAGGAGCCACCATTACCCTCATCCGATGAATCAGTGGAGTCACTTTCACTGCCGCTGGACGACTCAGCTTCCTCATCCTCCTCCTCCTCCTCCTCCTCTGCACTCTCCTAGAACAAGTGTTCGGTTATGGTTATGTTTAGGTTAGGGTTAAGTTATGGTTCAAACTAACCATTAGGAATTTGAAGACAAAAGCAATGAAGTTTGAAGCCATGAAGCATCTTGCTTGTTTTAGGATCTTGGCACAAACAATGATTTTCCGTGTATTTTCTCCTTCGAATCAATGCAAATCTTTTAATTCAATTTGGATCATGGGCTCTGGTCACACATTTAGTCACACAGTTACAGTATGGATGAGACAAACCATGATCGGTTGCTTACATTTAATTACAAAGCTGTGAACATTGTTCCGGCTTACCTTGTCCGATGATAACCGTTCCGTGACCTTGGCTTCATCCTCTTCCCTGTCCGATAGAGACTCTTCCTTTTCTGACGTCTCAACTTGCTCCTCTCCCTCGCTGTCCAGTTCAAGGGGTCGAGAGTGCCGTCGCTTTGCCGCTATGCCATCGGCATCCATTTTGGAGTCTTCCAAGGGGAGCTCAGCTGGATCTCTGTCCCGCTCTGAAGGAAACAACAGAAAGTTATTTATGTGATTGCACAGTAATCGGCAAAAAAATAATAGACACTCAACCCATAGTAACATAAACCGGGATAGGCCACCATAGACTGGTGTTGCTGCTGAAAATGAAATGACACCACAAGATGGTGCTGTTGGCCCAATAGCATTAGGGTTTGGGACTTTGGGACTTCATGGGAAACCATCCAGTTTTAGTTGATTACAAATGACACGTGACAATTGCCTAATGGGTCAAACAGGACCTGAGAAATAGCTTTGTGCAAATAGCAGTGTTGACATTACGGGGAACACCTTGCAAACCACAGAATGCGGCAGAATAAAAATTAAATTAACAATAACAATATGTGTCAATTACATTCATGTAGCATGAATTAAAAAAAAAACAATGGTTCACCTTCATCCTCCAGCTCATCGTCCACAGGAGTAGACGGCCGGGGCCGTTTGTTGTCCCCAGAAGCAATGGGGTCAGGCTTCCTCTTCACCTAACACCCAACACAACACAACACCCATCAGAACCCAACCAATCACCTCAACATAGCCCACACACACCGTTTTCCCCCAGGAGGGGTCTTTGTTTTATGTTTTATGGCAAGCAAGGCTCACCTTGAAAGAGGGCAGACGGATGGCCCCCCGCAGGCCGATCCCCATACCCATGCCCTCGTAGCTCAGGGCCTCGCCCTTGTTCCAGTTCTCCAGCAGACTGGAGCCCATAGGCTCTTTTGGTTTGGGCCTCTCTTCCTCCTTGCCCTCACCAGCCTTTACTGGAGTCAGAGATGCCTGGGAGCAAAGAGAATCATTATTTCAGTAATGATGCTGGGGAGAGCCACATCATTCCGAGATGCAATTGTATAAAGCATATTCTAAACCATATTAGCTTTGAATTATGAACTGTGTCAACTTCATAACAATGCTACTCATATCCTTAGTCACATTTGGACTTTAACAATTACTCAAATGTCATGTTCTATTTAGCTCGGCAAATTTGCAGTTTGTTTAACGAATTAAATGCACAAATTGAGAGGGGGTGTAAAAAGTTTGTTACAGAATCCTGTTCGGATGCCCAGCAGTGCTAATTGAAGACATATTCAGAAATATGAAGAAGACCAACCTTAGCCGAGCGCTCCTTCTTGTCCCACCAGTCATCGAAGGCCCTGAACGCGACCACCTCCACCATCTTGCGGTTGAGGTCCCTCTTCATGATGGCCTTCAGCTCCTTCACGATGACCAGCAGCACGCCATCCACAGTGGCCTTGTGGGGGTCCTCCTTCTGGTCCTCATAGCCCGGGGGCGGCACCGCCGGGTTGAACTTGGGAATGCTGGGCTGGGGCCAGGGTTGCCCCGGGCTACCTGCCGGTGTGGCCCCCATGGAGACGGGGGCATAGGGCCCCCCGAAGGGAACCGAGGCACCACCGCCCATGAAGTGTTGGTACGGGTACGGGCCACCGCCCGTCTGCGACAGGCGGCTCAACATCTGGGTCTGCATCTGGAAGGACATGTGGACGCTGCCCCACTGCGGCAGGCAGTTCATCAACTCCATCTGCATCATGGGCATCATGTTGTGGGTGTAGTGGCCCATGTGCTGCAGCATGTGGTGTGGGACCCCGGCCAGGTGCGGGTGGGCCCCGGGCACCGCCAGGTGTGTGTGTGGAATGGCGAAGGCAGACTGGTGGGTTAGCTGGGGAAAGCCGTGAGGCATGGAGATGGTCTGATGCATGGGCGACACGGCGGAGTTCACCACAATGCCCTTCGCACAGTCACTGCCGTTGAGCGGCGAGCTGCCAGGCATCTCATCCTCAGATATCTCCATGTCCTCTCCAGATGAATGATTACCCTGAGGATGATTATATTAAAGATTAGAGAGAAGACTGTGGGGAAGCCCTTTGACCTGGATGGACAAACTACCTGAAAAGCTAAACGGGGTGAAATCTCTCTTTCCCCCACCCCCAACATAGTGACAGTATTATTATAGGGAGTAATCGTGTGGGGGACGGTTACCTTGTTTTGTCGGTGGTTAAACAGTTTATAGTATCTTGTCATTTAAAAGCATCTTAATTACTAATTAACTCATGTTGAGTGATACGCAGTAGCACTTCCATACAAAACTGTCCAGAAGCCCATAAATACTGACTATTAAAAAGTACAAAAAAAACATCACAATATATTTGCCAGAATACCTTCATATTGATCATTTAATTGAATCAATAATTTCCTTCTTCATCTATTCACTCCTAAAATTAATTTGAAGTGACCTTTGAATATACCAAGCATGAGATTAGTAATTTATTATATTAAGCCTATATACACACTTATTTTCTACAGACACTTTAAGATTAACTATAGCGAGAAAAAACCTGGTACAACAATAACCTAGCCCCTTCAACATTATCATCTCTCATTAAATAATTATTAGATAATTTATGAATTATAAATGTGTGGATGGGAAGGGGCTGACATAGGACATGACTGAAGGGTTAAGGTTAGGTCTTCTCTCCAACACAATCATTACATTTACCACACTGGCAGAGAAATTCAAACGTTAGCAGGCTTAAAGTTATGCATGGGAGTGACTTCTACCCAAAGGATGAATGGAAGGTTTGCTTTGTAATAAAATAAAGGGAATTTGAGACGCAAAGCCATTGTGGTCAGGCCTGACTGTCAGGCTCCGTCAAACCAGGAAGTGTGTAGCAGCTTCAGGCCAACGGCCAAAATGTGTTTAGCGCCATGTAGGCCTGCTTTTGAAAGAGGAAATGAAAGCGCCCTATTCCACAAACAGAACGGCTCCTGTTTCTTCACTAAAAGGGTATACAGGTGCAGGATATACAATTATGTCACGATGTAGGACAACTGCTTTTGATCTTGGTGGATCAGTGTTGGTTGGCATCTGAATAATGTGACAAGTTGATGTGACATGATGATAAATACATATTTAAAGCAAGTTTTTTTTACTTGTATCAACAGCAACCAAACCATGTGATGCATTTGTCATGCACAGGTCCCTAGTACCAAGTTGCAGTATCTGATGGTGCAAAAACCCTCAAAACCTTGATTTTGAAGGAGCTTCTCTTTTTGGCAGCTTAGCAACAGTTAAAAAAACTCTTGTTGATTTCTAGCAAGATTGTACTTCCTGTGTGCCCTAAGAACCAGCTGTGATAGGTAAACAACAGTACATCTCTTTAGGCCAAATGATGTTGGCTACGTTCGCTAACAGTAGGGTGATGGCATAAATGCAAACCTAACCACAATATTGCCATTGAAATTAGGGATGCAACGATGACATTTGTTAGGCGATATTCTTGTTTTATAATATCTGCAAATATTGGCAATTAACAATTACTAATGGGTGACTTTCACGCTGATCACTTTGGCCGATATCGGCCAATGTATATTGCGGCGAAAATACCGTGCACCCTAATAAATAAATAACTTATCTTGTAAAAACATGACGTGCTCAATGAATACCAACGTAACACACTGAATACTGTCTTACCAGGTCTGTGTTCTCCGTGGAAGCAGGGGGTCTTACCAGGTCCGTGTTCTCCATGGGGGGAGTGGGTCCAAAGGGACCGACTTTGAGGTCGTTGGTCTTCTCGGGTACCGGAGAGCCCACGCTCTTGAGCAGGGAGCCGGGGACGGGCTCCTCGTCGTCCGACTCCGGCAGCGGGGTGGGACTGACGTCCTCCAGGCCTGTGCTGGAGGGGCGAGATGCGCCCGGGTACGTGCCCGTGTAAGGGGGGATGGGGGACAGCTGGGAGGAGGACGAGGAGATGGGGCTTCCCTCCATCCGCACCTCTGTGTCCGAGTCACGCTCCGCCAGGAAGGGCAGCTTGGTGCGCTTCTCCTTGAGGAGCATCTCGATGCGAGAGTCCAGGCTGTTGCGCTCGGTGTCCGGGGCGGGGGTGGCGGGCGAGGGGCAACGCTCGGGGGTCCGAGGCGGAGGGGTGCCGGGTGGAGGACCAGGCTCTGGCGGCGGCTCGGGAACGGGGGGCGTCTCCGGCCTGTCCTTGTCGGCGGCCTCCGGGGGAGGCTGCGGTGGGCGATGGTACTCCCCTTCCCGCTGGCCTGGGTGGTGAAACGGTGACTCGGCGGGGGGGAAGGCGGGCGGCATCGGGGCCTGGTAGGTGGGGAAGGACGACTTGAAGCTGGCCGCGGCGGGCAGAGGGGGCGTGTAGGTGAAGGGGGAGGCGGTGGACGGGGGTTCGGGAGGCGTCACCTGGTGCGGTTTGTATGACGCCTGTTCCGAGGACGAAGGGGTGGTGCCCCGGTACGTGTTGCTGCGGTACTGCGGCCTCTCGGGCCGACGGTTGTAGGCGTCTTGGAACTTGCTTTCGTGGCGGCGGGACTTGTAGCTGCTGGAGCTCTCTGTGCGGCTTGGCTGGTACGCGGGGGTGGCCTGTCTGCTGGAGTAGTTGGAGTCCTGCGAGAAGGGCGTCCCCGTCGGGCGCGGGGTGTGGGGTGTCCCCTGGCTGGGCGTCTCCTGTCTCAGGCTAGAGTATGCCGTGTCCACGGAGAGCGGCGTGCCGCTGCTGTTGCCCGACGCTGCAGAAGCTGCCGTGTTTCCTCCCGTGGCTGAGGCGCCGCTCTCCGACAGCCGGCGATTCGGTTCACAGTTCTGGGGAAGCGGGATGTTATAGAGGACAGTCTATCGGTCTGGCTCGAGGCTTAACTGACAGATCAATGCAATCACATACCAAGAAAACCAGGAAGACTATGTACTGTGATTTGACCAATTAGCATTAGCAAAAATATTCCGGCAATCTTAAGATACAAAACGGGAAAACTGAGCCGTAACAGCTCAGGTGCTTGCTCAACCGTACAACAGATTATCAGAAAAAAAGGTCCTAAATAAGGTAGCAAATGTAATCATTTCTTTATATAATATATGCATCCCTGTATCTATGTTTAACTGTCAAAATGGTTTTGCCGTCATTTAATCAACCTTTTTTTTCATTCAATGTTAAAAAAGGAGCCGTTACCAGTAGTGCTTCAGCGAGACTGTGAGGGGAAACGTCGCTGCCCTCTTCCCCACCGACCGGTAAGGTCCAGGGAGTGTAGCTGCCATTCATTAGGAGCTGGAAATACCGAAGGCGATTCTCACCTAAACGGAAAAATTCAGGATTGATTAGAAATTTAAATATAATATAAAAATTGTACTTAACATGTGGCCAACTTGACATTGATCTTATGTTCAACCTTTTACATTTAAGGTAAAAATAAAGAAGTAACAACCTTAATACTAGCTTTCTAGTTAAAAGCCGGCAAGACAAAAGACAATGTAGTTAAACTGTAAACTTGGAAAACATTCTGGCACAGTGGCTAAAAATACAAACGTTGGAATTAACGCTGGAACAAACGCTGTCACTGTACTCGTCGCCATGCATGCAATATGCCGTAAGGCTAACTTACTTTAAAAGATAGACAGACATGTACAGACAAGCAATCACACACTGCATCCTAAACAGAGCCTGTCTCTTTAAGGGAATCCACTACAGGATGTTACATTCATGACACTGGTTTTAGTAGTAGTGTAAACAACAAATGGATTCAAGTCCAGGTTTAATCAAGTGTGGAACTGGAATCAGGCAGGCATTGAATCAACCCAGTTGCTCTTTAAAAAACACAAACGTCAGAACACATCAATGGTTTGAAGGGGGGGGGGGGGGGGGGAAAGCATTGCCATGGAAAATCAAGTACACCTCATTGCATACAGCAACAGTGAGCCCACTAAAAGCAGCATGCGTTTTCTAGTCTAGCGTGCAAAACCCTGAAGTAACCTTAACATGGCTGTAATAAAGGGGGAAACCATCAATCCGTCCAATAAGCAGGAGAGTCACACAAGTGGAGGATGACGCTGCTGCTGCTGCAACAACCGCTTGTTTACCTTTGGGGTCCAGCTCCACGTGGATGATGTTGCCCATGACGGAGGTGTTGTGCAGGCTCTGCACGGCCTCCCGGGCCGCCTTCACGTTGTCGAAGACCACCTTGGCGATGCCCAGGTGCTTCTTGTTCTTGGGGTTGTACAGGATCTCCACCTCCTCCACGTCGCCGTGCTTCTTGCACATGTCGCTGAGGAAGGGCTCCCGGATGTTGTCGTTCAGCCGCGCGAACGTCACCTCCTTCGGCGGCACGCGGCCGATGTAGCAGTCGTCGATCTGGGGGGAACCGATCGATCCGATTAGCGATCGATCCGATTAGCGATCGGTGGTCGCGGTAGTATCGGTAAGACCACGGTGTGGTCGCTAGGCTACTGACGGTTGCAATGGGGGGGGTGCAGATCAAGGTCCGGATCGTACCTAACGGTTAGGGTAACCGGGTTAGGGTGAGGGTTAGGGTAATCCTAACCCGGCTACCCTAACCCTCGCCCGGTTAGGGTTAAACCCGGTCTCAGGACCAGCAGGGGGGTGTGTCTGTCTACTTCACATTTGACAGCCTCCTCCTCCCTCCCCCCCAAAAAAAAACTTTGGAAAAATCTCCATACGAATGGCCAGGCCAATACATACGATATACCTTTAAATACAACATAATATAAATTAGATACAGCTGTATACCTTAAACGTCGGGACAGGGAGGTCCGTTTCTTTATACTTCGTCCACAGACGGCCGATCCTCGGGTCCCGGACTGAGTCCAGCGGCAGCATCCCGGAGTTCTGCAGGGGGTTCATAGTATAACTATGCATATAATGGTCACGTTGTGGGGGTTACTTCATAGTATAACTATGCATATAATGGTCACGTTGTGGGGGTTACTTCATATTATAACTTTAGGTACTTGTCTACCCAACTTCTATGGGATAAACTGTGGCTGTAGGGTTAGACTATGCAACCTGCAACATGTTTAGGGCTAAACTATGCAACCTGCAACATGGTTAGGGCTAAACTATGGCTGTAGGGTTAGACTATGCAACCTGCAACATGGTTAGGGCAAAACTATGGCTGTAAGGTTAGACTATGCAACCTGCAACATGGTTAGGGCTAAACTATAGCTGTAGGGTTAGACTATGCAACCTGCAACATGGTTAGGGCTAAACTATGCAACCTGCAACATGGTTAGGGCTAAACTATGCAACCTGCAACATGGTTAGGGCTAAACTATGGGTGAGGGTTATACTATGGCTTTAGGGTTAGACTATGCAACCTGCAACATGGTTAGGGCTAAGCTATGCAACCTGCAACATGGCTAGGAATAGGGTTAGACTATTGCGTTAGGGCTAGACTATGGGGTCGGGGCTGGACTATGGCTTCATGGCTAGACTATGGGGTCGGGGCTGGACTATGGGGTCGGAGCGAGACTATGGGGTCGTGGGGGGTTAAGCGATGCAACCCTGCAGCACGACCATGCCCGTTGCATGCAAAGCCAACAATAAGGAAGATGCAGCCGCCGGGCTCCATGCTACGATGCGAGTTGTTGCTGCTAGCATGGAGGAGTTGCTCTGCGACCGTCGGTCGGTCGGTGTGGGGGGAGACGGAAGGCGGATGCGGACCGCGGCAGTACTGACGGGCACGCTGAAGGTCTGTCCATCGTAGCGGTACAGCTTGTGTTGTCCCTTCTTCAGCGCCGGGTCAATAATCAACTTGTAACTCCGGCAATGGTGACTCCGCTTCTCCCCGGGATGGTCCATGCCGTTCCCCAGACCTGGGAAACAAGGCAGCGGGGTTAATACAGGAGAGCAACATCAACGCGGATCCCGGCTTGTCTCGTAGGATCACAAATACAAATGTGCTCAATATGCCCCCCCCTCCCTCCACCACCACCACCTAACCCCAACCGCCGGACTTTGCCGTAAACGTTGAATAAGGGCAAGGCGGTCAACCCCGACATTAGGGATCAACTGTATCCCAGTTACCGAAACAGACATTGGGGCTGGCTGGAGAACGAGAGAGGGAGAGAGAAAAAAACAGCCAGCTTACTTGAACTCTGCTTTCTACCATGATCTTCGTTCAGTCTGTTTCGTTCGCCGGGCTTGGACATGATTCGTCCGAAGAATTGCTTTCTATCGGTAAAAAAAATTAACAATATCGCTTTCCTTTCGCCGCTTACATTACATGATTTAGCTTGAAGAATACTGCCTCCTTTTAGACGAGAGCCAACACATATTGTGCTCTAGTCTCTCCCACAATACACCGCTTGCCCTCCTCCGGTATGAGCCGCACTTTCGTCAAATAACTTAGTGCTATCGCTGTACGTGCTTAACGGTTACCGTAGCATTTTAGCAGGTTCGTGTGTAACAATGTGTTTAGAAAATGACATACTAGCATATGTGTGCAACATTTACGCCGACTTAATATATTTTCCCCCACAAAAAATAAAAATCTCAAATAGTGTTAGTGTTGAATCTGCCGATTGCATTCACTCAAATGGCAAACAAGCTAGATACGGGGGGGGGGGGGGGGTATTTGTGTAAACCTGCTTTTAAGGGTAGGCTAATACAAGTATTCTGCCGTAAACCACGAGTTAAACCCTGCACCTTTTCCCCCATTTACAAGCCGTTGTGTTTTATTAGACATAATAACCAGCCGTGTGTGTGAGGCTGTGTTGACTCGAGGAGCATGGCAGTGACGGACGAGCCTTGGGAATCGTGCCTAATTAGGTGGGTTTGTTTTTTTTGTAAACGCTAAGTGATTACGTGTAAATACGATTTTTCCTCAAAATAGTGTTGTGTTTTTTTATTTTATTTTAAGGGAAATCAGTCAACACAACACAACATTAAAGCCATTTGAGGCCATTTTACGTTTTCAACTATGTGGAAGTGTCAGGTGAGCCGCTTTAAGGACGTCCCCAGAACGGGCTGGTTGTCATAGCTCCATATTCCGCAGCGCATTGGCTGGCCGGCGGCGGCGGCTCCGCCAGCCAATCACAGCGCGGCTCCGGCTCGCCGTTCCGCTATTAGAGGCTCGGCGCGGGGAGCCTCCTTCACCAGAGAGCGGAGGCAGAGGGGGCTGAGCTCTCCGGCAGCCATTTTACCTGAAACAGGACTCAAATGGCCTATATGGGGTTTCCTTTGTTCCAAAAAGGGGATCTTATACTTGACTTCCTCATCTCTAATGGACTATGATAAAAAAAAAAACTATGATTCCTCCTTTAAAGGATTGAGAAGAAGGAAGATATAATGCTGGATGTAACCCCTTTGACATTTTGAACCTTTTTTCCTCTGCTCTGGAATCCATCTTTGTTTTAACTAGGCCATGGCACACCCATAAATATAGTATTTATGTTTCTAAAGTTAAAAAGAGAAAAAAAAACAATGTAAATAAACAGCTTAAGATTTGGTGGAGTTGGATAGAGTATAACCCTAAAATAACAATGCGTGATGGTATATTTTATGGCCTTATAGGATATGATTATAAATGAGTAAGTTCAATTCTTTTATAAAATAAATGTATCAGTTTTTATAGTTCAGCTATGCATTATTGTGGGGCATGCAGTTCAGTTGCTGTTATTAAAAGTACATTTTAAATAGTCAGTTTTTAATGAGCTATCATGAAGAAACGATGGCAATATGCTATTCGAAAATCCGTTGGAGGTTTATTTGCAAATGCTCCCTAAATCTCACTTACTGGCCACAGGCTGTACCATCACCTTTTTGCTGAATAGTTTGTGTTTTCTATTTTGTTGACTATTGCGTCATAACCATTTTAAACTGTATATATATATATATATTTGGTCATTCAAACTCTGTGAATTCAAATAGGTTTAGGTGTATTTTAACCACCATCAGCGTGCTGTGGTGACTTTTTCGGCAGGCTGTGCGTTTGGCGTTAGAGAGACCAAATGGCTGCACTGACCTTCCCTCAAGGGCACGTTTACATTTCTCTGGACAGCACCAGAAAAACACCCAGCAGTCTGTCGTGTGTGCGTACATTACGACTCAGATAGCAAAAGAGTACAACAACAAAAAAGAGAAGAGAAAAAAAACCATGGAGGAGGGGAGAAAAAAAAAACCAGATCAAATATTTACCTTTTCATTTTGGGGAACAGCAGTGAACAGGCCTAAGTACGGGGTCAGAAGAAATGCTTTCAATTCCGTCTTCGGATCCTGTAAAAATGGCACTAAGAGAGGGTGGGGATTCATCTCCTGCAAAGGGGAACACATCCATTAGCAAGAAGAACATCTGAGCTGGTTTTTTAGACGTTTATTTCACCAGGCGGCTTTGAACCAACGATATGCTGAACGCCTCCTGTTGTGGGCTAGTGCTTTCTGTTGTCCCTTTCTGGAAGACAGGATGGCAGTAGCCTACTGCTAACCTCGTCCACTTACCCCCATAGCAATCAACATGTTTTTTTTGTTTTTTTAAATAAGGTAATGGATTTTCGTCCTGATTCTGTCTGTATATATATATTCAGCTGTAACATTGTATGATTTATTTAAGTATCAAGTGACATGGAGGAGGACGGGAGTGAATAAACCAAACCAAAAAAAGACAACTTTCTGTGTGTGTGTGTGTGTGTGTGTATGAGAGAGAGATAGCCTGATTAAATCTTATTTTATTGGTATTGTAGGAACTTACAGTTGGGTATTCAAAACCATGTAATCCAGAAGAGACTCTTAATCGAGCTAAAAACCCTTTATGGAGGGCGATGTGAAATATCTCGTCTATTTCACTTGCATGGCTGCCCTTTTTTGTGTCCACAGAAGCCCTTCTTCTACATTAGTCTACACTGCATTAGCTCACATTAGTGTGCGTGCTCTCTCTGCGTTTTTTCAAAATGGCTCCCCTTCACACAAAGGGGGGAACCATTGCTGGAAAATGTCCCTGCGCCATAAAAACTGGGTGAGGCTCGATGTTTCCACGTCAGGCGCGTTGCCCCCGTTAACAGAAAAACAGCTCCCATTTCATCACCCACGGCTGGGGTGAACTATAAAAAGAGACGCAGTCATTGAGCTCATTTGTGTAGCGCCATGTTGTGTGTATGTTTGTGTGTGTGTGTGTGTGTGTGTGTGTGTGTGTGTGTGTGTGTGTGTGTGTGTGTGTGTGTGTG
>JAOPJH010000103.1:5669444-5681354 GCA_027122575.1 Merluccius polylepis
CTGGGCCCTCCCTTTGACTTAACCCCATCCCCCCCCCCCCCCCTCCCTCTCTCTCACTTCCTCTCCTTCCACTGCGCGTTTCGAGCGTTACTCCTCCGTCTACGCCGCATGCCGCACGTCTGCTCGCCGCATTAGCCTGGCGCACGCATTAAAATGAGCTTTCACCTTCAAATGAACAAGTCGTCATATTTTTATTTTTTATGTTGTGTTCATGCGTTTCGTATTAAATGTTAAATCCGGAGCGGACCGTAGTTCTTCTCTCGTCTACGCGGTGCATTATGTCGTGGTTATTTTTTTACGATCGTTATTTATGCATTTAAATTTGTGCAGAAGAAAGTTTCTCTGGGAGTATTTGGACTTCACCTCACACCGGATGCATTACAACGTTGTCATGACGCCTGAAGAAATAAAAGATGAAATATAAAAAAAAGGAGCAGACTTTCTGATCGCTGTTCAAATGTTTTAAATCCCGTTCTGTGGAGAGCCGGCGGACGTCACAGCGGAGCGGACGCCGCCGTGTTTTCATAAGCGGCCAATCCTGAGCCGGGTGGTGGTGGACACCCCTCCCCCCCACCCCCCCTACCTGTCTGGACCTTAGTGTCAGTACTGTAATGTCTGTCACCTGATGCTAATGATCCGTTATGTTCCCCTCGTGGTCCGCATGGATTTCAGTTCTCTGCTTTCTGCCCCAGTTTGTCGGTTCCTTGTTTGTGTTTGTTTCTGTCTGTGTCTCCACGTTTTGCAAATGGCCGCCGCAGCGGCGGACCTCCTCTGCCACTAACTTCTCCACAAATGTATGACACCGTCTGCATGAGTCAACTCTAAACATTAAACAGCCCGCCAGCGCCTGGCGTCGACCCGCTGCTGGCGGTCCAAGATGGGCGGCGTTAATGTTTACTGTGAAATTGTTCATCCAAAAAAAAAAAAAATCCACTAGCGCGAATTCACATGCGGTTGTCAACGGCGACCAGACGATTGTGGCGCCGGGTCCAAGCTGTGTCCCGACAAATATCTGTAAAAACACTAAAAACGTCCCGTTTTTCCCCACAATTCAAATAATAATAATAATAATAATAATAATAATAAGTATAATAATTATAATTATAAAAAGAATAAGTATAATAATAATAATAATAAGTATAATAATAATAATAATAAGTATAATTATTATTATAATTATTATAATTATAATTATAATTATAATTATAATTATAATAATAATTATAATAATAATAATAATAATAATAATTATTAAAATCCTAAAGTCATAGTTTGGTCAAACAGTTGGCCGATTTTGTTTGATTATTTATTATCCTCCTTTGAACTACCCTCTGGCGGCAAGTCTCTCGCATAGCATACTATGACGGCCTCCTCCGGCAATCACCCAGTTTTTGTGCAACCAAATTATGTACTACTGCCACTAACTGAAATATGTAGTGGCAGCAGTGCCACCAGTGTAAAATGTTAGTATGGAGCCCTGCCTGTAAAGGAGTCTGGATTTAGATGAACAGCCAAGGCAGCAATGCTTCACGACGTCATGACATCGCCAAAATACCAACAGTTGACGCCCGTTAGTTTGAACGGTTATACTACCTCCTGCCTGTCACTGCAAACTAAAGTCAGGACAGAGGAGGTTAAAAAGTAACCATAACGTATTTGTTTACGAACTCAGGGCTGTTGCTCGCCATTGTTTTTTTTCTTGTCGGAGCGGTGGAGTGGGCGCACAGGATTGAGATATCTTGACGGACACGTCAACGCTGCCTTCAAAACCGGCCTAGTCGGAGGCTCCTCAGCAGGCAGCACTGACTTGATGCCTCCCCAAGACATTTAGGACACAGCCATTCAGTTCTACATTTAGGTGCTAAACCACTTGCTGAACACTTCACCTTTCCCCTATTTGCAGTGAGAGTCGAAGGGTCCAATGGCCAACTAAATATATCTTTCTTACCTACTGTTAGATCCAGCTGATTCCTCTCCCCCAGGGCTCTTAACCGATATAAACAGCCACTCTGGTAGTAGTACTGGAGAAACTGAACAAAGCCTGTGGACAGCAATAAACACATTCACTTAAATGTAGCACTGTGCTGAGAGTGAGGCGTGTTAACGTGCTTAAAAAGGCAATCGTTGTAGTAAAAGTGTTATAGAATAGTATGCCATAGAAAAGTTTCCAAAGGTACACTCCTTCCATACAACACAAACTAAAGTTACAGACTATACAAACTATTGTTATCAATATTTAGAGTTTAGAGCCTGTGCCAAGTTTGAACCAGTAGGATTACAGCATCACATTACAACATTTTTGCAGCTATGATCCATGACAATGTACACTCTATATCAAAGTAAGGAATACTTTAATCCTTACTCTGATATATGGAGAACGCCAGGAATTGGCTCCTGAACATCTGATACATTAGTCCCTCTGGCCTATTCAAATACAAAAACATAACAATTAATCACAAAAAAACAATACTTGTATTTGTCAAAACATACTACAATGTATTCTTTCCAAACTGACCATGTGAGCATGACACCTGACAGGAAGGTAGACACGTAGTGGTGAGACACCCACCAGCCTTTGATTCTACAACAGGATGTGGAAATAGAAATGAAACAAAGTTTGATTACAGAGTAACAACTACACATAATTTTGGATTAATTAGCAATAAGGCCAGAATAAGTCAATATTTTTCTAATCTTTCACCTCCCCAATGAAGCAGCCATGCTGCTCCTGCTCTAGTCTTAATGATCGCTAAGTTGATAAACAAGCCACTGAGCTTCTATTGCTTTGGCCAGCAGACTCCATGCTTTGGATTGATTCATAAAGATTAATTTCTCCTTAAAACTGTTCAATGATGCTGAGGCAGATTTAAAGGTGGGATTGAAGATTTGAAACAATCAAAAAACCTTCCCCTCCCTCTCTGCTTCCTCCCTACATTTCTCCACCATTGAGAAGGGTTGCATTTGACGCACCTGTGGTTGACTGGCAAGATGGATTCTCCAAACCAATCATGGAAGAGATGCCCTGATTGGTCAGAAATGAGCCGGGAGTGGTCTTAAAATTAAATGGCCTCATACAGAGGCAGGCGCAGTCAACTAGAAAGATATTCTCACAGATCATTTCACTCACTAATAGCTGATTGCTAGGTCATTTCTAACAAATTACACTCAAATAACAGCTCTTAAATCTTACCTACAGCACCTTTAACAATACTAGTAATAGCTCCTAAATCTTACCTAAAATGGTCAACTTGGCTGCTAGGAGCCTATGCAGGACTTAGTGTTAGGATTAGGGCTGCACAACACAGGCGTATTAAGGGGAAAAGAACCATAGGCAAACCTGTAACAGTGGATTCTGCTGACAAAAGCAAGAGGATAATGTAAACATTTTGAAGTAAAGTTTGTTCGCTTGCTGATAGCTTGAGAGTCAAGAAAAACGCATTCAGGTCACTCTTGGTAATTTCAATGGGGATGCCGCCAATAAGTAAAACAGGGTAATGCTGGACTCGTCTTTCAAGGTTTCAACTCAAACCAAGTCAGTATAGGTCTTTCACATTATGATAAACGACAGAGAAAAAATGAAAGTGTGTTGAAATCCAGTCAAATCATTTAACCAAATGAAATAAGGACTTCCAGGTACACAACCCACCTAGAGCCGTTACACATGAGGATGCTTTCCCGTATGGTTAACGTGCAGTAGTACCACACCAGCAAGAAGTTGAACAGCTCATCCGTGACTCTGGAACAGAGAAGCTCATGAGACACCATACCCAGGATAAAGCAGGGGGTTAGGGTTACTTAGGGGTAGTAGGGTTAGGGCAAGTAGGGTTAGGGTTACTTAGGGGTTAGGGTTACTTAGGGGTAGTAGGGTTAGGGTTACTTAGGGGTAGTAGGGTTAGGGTTACTTAGGGTTAGGGTTACTTAGGGGTAGTAGGGTTAGGGTTAGGGTTACTTAGGGATAGTAGGATTATGGTTACTTAGGATCAGGGTTAGTAGGGTTCGGGTTACGGTTAGGTTTAGTAGGGTTCGGGTTAGTAGGGTTAGAGGCTTGAGTGCTGAGAATCAATATTTCTTACCGGTAATTGAACAAGAAGAGACAGGTTATGGCCCCGAACATGAGTATTATTGTCATGCAAAGTTTGAACTTCTCATACTCATCTTTGTATGCAAATCTAGGAACAAATGAAAATATGCAGTTATATGACAAACAAAATGCTAATATCCCATGATCCAAAAATCTCCAGAAGGTTCACATACTTTGCCTGGTTGCTGAGAAGGGTCACATTTACATTTCCTAAAACCAGATTTAAGTACAAGCTGAAAAACAAAGGAGCAACATTAGCAATAGCCATAAGTTACCAAGCAGAGGAAATGTTGCGTTCTTACCCATTCTTCTTTGGCAAATATGCTTCCATGTCAAAGAACACATTCTCCCTTTCTTTGATTTGAACCTTAATGTCTTTTAATACTTCTAATTCTTTCTCGTCGCACTTTTGTATACACCTGTGAAGAAATAATGTAATTACCATAAAGTAAAATGTACTTCAAATCATTAAACTCATGACAAATCCTTCATAAACATGTTAACAGGTGGAAAATGTATTTCATAACACCCCTCAACACCTGTTGAACTGTGATTCTTCTAGCTGGCACCAACTTTTATCTCCCCTGGAAGATGCAATAACCCTAACTTTTATCTTCCCTGGGAGTTCCCTTCATCTTACTTATTGAGACTGTACTTACTTATTGAGACTGTGCCTGAGGTCTTTGAGGGATTTCCTCTGTTTACTGATGCCGCTGCTGCATGTGGATTGAAGGCTGGTGAGTTCTTCTAGTTTTTGTCTGTATACTTTGTGAGTTTCCTGTAAGGCAGACATGTTCAACCATCAAGAAAACAATTAACCACGACTAAAACATACCGGTACTAATATTAAACTGTTTGCAACTTGGTAGGTACACATACTCCCAGTGATATTATTCCGATATTTAACAATGTAATTTAGAAAACTTTAATAATCCCAATGTCCTGTACATCTTTGGTTAAGTTTTGAACTGATGACATCATGTTTCCCTTCCTCATAAACGGCTGGCAAGCTATTCAATCAAATCCCAAAGGATTTGATTGAATAGCTTGACATCTCTCCTTCACTTGGAAATATATCATATTGTGGAAATCATATTCACATTGTCTTTAACAATCATATCTTGCATAATCGTTTACTTTTATTCCTTAATAATTTATGAATTGATTGATGTCTGACAAGTAACAAAAAGACTGACAGGCAATGATAAGAGCTGGCATTATTTTGATTTTGATGACAGTCATTATTAAATCTTCTGCCAGCAAGGATTTAGAAAAAGTGGGTGGGGGAAAAAAAGAGAAAACATCAACAATAATATCACAACAATTGTGTTGAGCCCTTGCAACAATATCAATGTCAGACATGTCATCTAAATGTAGACAGGACTGTCTTTCTTTAGGGGTTTAAGGTTTAGGGTGCTTATGAAATAAGGGTTAGTGTAACCCTAACCAGGCTGGCTAGCTAGCTTACAATGTTTGCAAACTTAAAATCTTTGAAAGCGCATTTCAGCCAAGTTGCCTAACGTGTAAAGTCTGCCCATGAAGCCCAAGGCTAGATTCATTATGCCTTAATGTACTTTATCATCATGTCAGTTCCTAGTCAACACCAATGCATTCAATCATTACATTGAATTCTGCACACTCAATGTGTTCATTGTGATAACATGAACAAAGGTGATTGCATTTTGATGATCTGGCAGATATGCATCGATGTAATATGATATAAAACAAATGTTTTACTTGCATGAGTCTGTTAGCCATCATAAGCAGTTTGGTAGGTGTTAGTAAATGTTAGCTGTGGTGAAGCTAGCTTACATTAGCAGCTAGCTAGCGTTAGCACACAGAGATGCTCCAGGCATGGGAACACCTCAGAAACACCGACTTCTCTTTTAATCAGTCCTGTACACTCACACTAACACTTAAATTTCGGTTTTTGGAGGGATAAGTGGAAATAATAAGCCGGCCAGTAAACAAGCTGCAGATATCTAACCGTGACAGTGAAGGAAGTCATGAAGAGAAAACTTGAAGCGTTTCTTTAAATGTAACTCACCTGTAACTGTTGGTACTCAGAGTCCACTTCGTCCCATTCCGTCTGTAACCTCGGGACAGACATGAGGACGGAGGAAAGAGAACGGAGGACGGAGGAGATAATGCAGCAGATGACTCAACCGGTCTTTACTGTCCGTCGCACACACAGCGTTTCTTCCAACTGAGCATGCGCGCTGACATACGTGCTTGCTGACTGGGTTCAGTTTATTATAAATGTACGAACATGTGGTCCTGTTACATCGGAACCACTCTGATGGTACCCCATGGACCTGGCTGGACCATGGACCTGGCTGGACCTCATCTCGCCTTTAGAAACCAAGGACAGAAGGAACCAGAGTAGGAACCAGAGAAGGAACCAGAGTAGGAGGACACGGCCTGTTGCTAGGTTACCAGCGACGCCTAACACGGTGGTTCTGGTTCTGGTTCTGGTTCCTCTCTGGATAACCCAACAGCGTGGTGCCGTATGTGGGCTGGGAGGACAGCTGTTATTGTTCCTGAATCAACAGGTAGGCTGCATCACTCACCTTTTAAATGAGCTTATTGTTTATTGATCAGCCATGAAGACACAAACACAGCTCGAGGACACAAATGGTAGTTAAAGGTCCTATTTATGTAAACTTTGATGTGGACTAATAATTACACAACAATAATACATCCACAGAGCTGTTAGAAAGGTGCGGGATAAAAATATCGCTTTTCCTAAAAGAAAAATTATTATTGTGATTTCATCATTTAAAAATTGTCCAAATAGAGTGGCGCAGTGATGACGTATATTTGTAGGCCAACCCGGAAGTTAGCGTCGCCCTGGGTTCCCTCGACAAAAAGCCAATGGGTTTTTCAGTTGGATTTCAGAAGATAATCTTCACTAATTTTTGGAAAGCGTAAATGCAATGAAGTTTTCAAAAAACCTGTTGAACCAGAAGTGCCAAAATGCTAACATATTTCCGGGATTTAGGACTCATTCCTGCACCACTCTATTTAATGTTTTGTTTATCTCTGTCTAAGATGATGCTCTTAACAAGACTTGTGAGTCAATAGTGGCTGTGTCCCAAACACAGGAGGCAGGGAGGCAGCAAGTCATGTCTCAAGGAGAGAAGGAACCAGAGTAGGAAAAAGGAGGCAGGGAGACGGCAAGTCATGTCTCAAGGAGAGAAGGAACCAGAGTAGGAACACTGCCTGCTGAGGAGCCTCCGACTAGGCAGGTTTTGAAGGTATGGAAGCACATAGTTTTGAATTAGTTCAAACATGAACATGAACATGTGAATTCAAACATTTAAAGTTCCCATCTAACAATGTAGCTTCCCAAAATATGAATGTTAAAAATTCAAGTTGTAAAATTCAAATTGTAAGAATTCAGATTAAACATGTCAATCCGGGTTACTCAGGATGAGCAACAGAACACCTATAATGCATCCTGTGTCTACTAAGCAATAGTATTGTCCTGTCTAGTTATTTTAAGAGAGTGTTGCAATATTTACATTTAGCATGGTCCTCTTTTACAGAGTAACACTGGACTAGTTTAGCATTGTCCTTTTTTTACCGAGTAACGCTGGACTAGTTTAGCATGGTCCTCTTTTACAGAGTAACACTGGGCTAGTTTAGCATTGTCCCCTCTTACAGGGTAATGCTGGACTAGTTCTGCCCTCTTCATCTTCTTCCTTTGTAGAATCAGTAGTTTTTCTGAACAGCAAAGGTGAAGGTGACCCTCTTGTGGTATCGAAGTTAATATATGTGAGATCCGGAGAAATGGTACACAAAACATACATTGTCAGTTAATACATTTTTAAATCGATTAAATTCTTAAAGGCAAATTAATCGATAAGAATTTATCATTAACATCCCTATAACGTTTGTGGGAAACTGAGGGACGTCAACTGACGGTATTTTGGTGACATTGTGACGGATTGCTGCCTTGGAAGTCTGTCTCAATCCAGACTCCTTTACAGGTCACTTCATACAACATTCAACACAAAGGATACTGCCTCGCTAGACAGACTCCTTTACAGGTCACTTACAGAAACACAGAGGATACTGCCTTGCTAGACAGACTCCGCACAAAGTAACCCAAATCTATAGCTAATGTATAGCTACATGTTGCTAAATGAATTAATTATTCTACCACAAAAGATGAATCACTTGACATGACTGAGTCTGTTTCAGTCTCACTCCACTCGACCACGAAATATGCAGGTTGTGCAAATAACTGGCAACCACTTGACGGATGGCCTCATCGGTATGGCAAGCCGTTTTAAAATTTGATATCAAGATTCCACATTTTTATATTAATTTTTAGTTAATTTAATATCAGTTTTCGGGAACATAGTAAAGCGGATTGTCAGTGTTTTTGAATCAAGTTTGGGAAATTGGATATAAAGTTTCACAAAAGTCAATATCAAGTTTGGGAAATTTGATATCAAGTTTTTAAATGTTGATATCAACACAGGTCTTGATATTAGTTTTCTCAAGTTTAATATACAATTCAGAAAACCTGATATCAACTTAAATGAAACTTGATATCAAATTTCCTAACTGAAGTCATGTAATGAAACTATAAAATGACGGCAGCTGTAGGAGGTGCATGCGTCAAATGGCTGTGGTGGGGGCTGGTCTAGTGTTGTTAGAGGAAGTAGTAAGGGCTGATCTAGCATTGTTAGAGGAAGTGGTGGGGGCTGATGGCTGCATAAGAACAAATGAGCATGTTTTCATACAACGCACCAACCCTTTGGCAATGTGCAATCCTCTCCACCCTCAGGTTTTTGGCTACTGGCTAATATCAGAGAGAGTTAGAAGATATAGTTTTCCAGCCCTCGCTAAGCTGTTTAATGCCTGGCTGCAGTCCTTGCCGGTATCGTCACTTTATACACAGTATATTCAATAAATAAAGACAATAAATGTATCACATAGTGAAATATGAGTTCTTGAGACAGAAGTGTAATCGAAGTAGAGGATACACTTTTTTTTTACCCTGCTCTCTTCCTAAAACTAAATAATGTGGCACATGGGAGCGAGTGTCCCTCTCCCCCACACAGTAGCCTATCAGAGGTTAAAAGTATTTCGATCTAAAATCAAGTGCTATAGAAGAGTGTGAATGCTGAACTGGTGATGCTGAGGCTGACCAAGTCCACATCCTTTAATAATAATTGCATGTCTGTAGGCCTGTCTGTATTTGTGTGTGTGCATGTATTTCAGGCCTATGTGTGTGTGTGTGTGTGTAAAAACGTTGAGTGATTCTTCTAACACTAGACCAGCCCCCACCACATCCTCTAATAACAATAGGGCAACCATTTGACACACGTACCTCCTACAGCTTCCCTACTTGTATATTATTTCATTACATGACTTCAGTTAGTAATATGCAGCATAGTTGAATTATATTATATGGAATCTTGATACAATTATTGTAAAGGCCTACTTTAGGCATAGGACTACATCGATTGTATCATTACAAATCACATTACTCTCCGGGGAGAAATTGTCTTTGTATAAGTTGGTCAAAAGCAGGAACTGGTCACGTTTGCAATTTCTTTCTGGTGATTTTCCTATCCACTCTACTGCTTTCTGTGCGTATGCATGGTCAGACCCTGTGCGTACATTTTCTCCTAAAGTACGCACATTTTCAAGCCAAGAACCCATTGCATGTCATCTCTTATGTCTCTGAGGTTATTCATGTAGGTCTACCCAAAGCCATGCCATATTTGAAGAACACCCACAAAGTCCAACCCCTGGCACACTTATGGGACATGAAGGCCCAGAAAAACGGATTGCGACAAACTGTGTACTCGGTAAATGGAGATGAATACACCGGGGAATGGCTAGACAACAAGAAACATGGTAAGAGGTGCTGCAATAGCCTATAATAAAATGAAGTCACTAAGGCTGCCTTGTACGTAAAATAACATTGAATTGTTATCAAGGAAAGGGAACTGTGGTTTGGAAAAAGGCAGCTGCCATCTATGAAGGAGAGTGGAAGTTTGGCAAATGCGAGGGATACGGCAATTACAGCAAACTATGTCCAGAAACCAACCAATACGCAAGACTCTACTCTGGTGAATGGAAGAATGGCAAAAAACATGTATGTATTGCACCATAATTCCCACAATGTTTTGACACTCCTTGAAACATGTTGATATACTATGAATCTCCTTAGGGATATGGAACATACTTCTACAGTGCATCGGCTGTTTATGAGGGTGAGTGGAGCAATGGCCGGAGGAGCGGCTGGGGTAGGATGCACTATGACAACGGTGACATATATGAGGGGGCGTGGCTTCACGACAAGCATCACGGACTGGGCATGGTCCAGCTGGGTAAGGACAATCTCATCAAATGTAATGTCAATATAGTTGTGACGTCATCCAGGGAAGGTCAAGTGTGATTCTTTTGACTCGAAGCAAATGGAAACCGATACGAAGGCAGTTGGCAGGATGGAAAGAAGAACGGCCACGGGAGGTTCCTGTTCTTGGACCGAGGCCAGGTGTCTGAAGGCCTCTGGGTGGACGGAGTGTTTAAATGTGGGACTCTGTCTGACTGTGGAAGAGACGCTCCAATGCCAACCAAGTATCCCATCCCAAAGGTACGGTCGGAACCACTGGTTGGAACAGGTGTTTTTAACTCACTGCTAATTTGCTTTGGATGGCTTTCTTTATTCTGATCATTACTTTTTGTATTTAGGTGGAGCTGTTGGATGCACAGTTGGTTTTGATGGAAGCACAATCAACCTTCAAAAAGTTATTATAATTGTTGACTATTAGAAGGAAGTCAGGGCTTCATTCTTGGTGCAGCAGTCTGAAGGATTTCATGAGCCAAATGTGACATGTAATAAATTGACCGGCATAATATTTTTTCTTCTAATTTTTCCAAAGCCCAACAACTGATTTCTCAATCAAAAGTCAAAGAAAATAAACCAAAGCGAACATAAAATGTCTATTGACTGAGGTTCTTCTGCTTTGTACTGTAGTAACAGGCTATATTAGTAACCCCTTACACATGTGTTCAAATGATATGTTCAGGTTATAGAAATACAATTCCAATTTACCCAGGACACTTTTTTGATGAATTAATCAAATGTGTTAACATACAATAAAAGCATCAGTTAAAGTGTATGGTTCAACAGATTTAAAAAACACAATAGTTTCCCTCTTCCAAATAAAATATTTTTCATTGTTGGTATGTTAATATAAAAGATGGAACATTAGCAAAGGTTAAAACGATTTATTAAAAGAACAGAGTCATGTCAAGTCAAGACAAGACAAGTCTTCATACAGCAGGCATTAGACTACAACACTAATAGTAAACAATAAAGACGATCAAATAACGAATGGCATCTTAGAAAACCTGACAGCTAACACATAATCAATGTGAAAACTATTATTTGTTGTATCTGTGCACATATAGCAAATGTAAATCAAGTAAATCAAGCGTATCATTGTTTAGACATTTGACTTACTACCGCTACAGTGCAGTGTGGATGACTTGTTAGCAGCATGTTAGGCTAATTCTTCACTAATGGAAAGTCTCTTTAAATCCAAGCTGCACAGTGTGTCTCTGGGAAGTGGGAGCTGGGAGCTTGCTGGACAGTGTGTCTCTGAAGTGGGAGCTGGGAGCTTGCTGGACAGTGTGTCTCTGGGAAGTGGGAGCTGGGAGCTTGCTGGACAGTGTGTCTCTGGGAAGTGGGAGCTGGGAGCTTGCTGGACAGTGTGTCTCTGGGAAGTGGGAGCTGGGAGCTTGCTGGACAGTGTGTCTCTGGGAAGTGGGAGCTGGGAGCTTGCTGGACAGTGTGTCTC
>JAOPJH010000103.1:5717477-5727574 GCA_027122575.1 Merluccius polylepis
CACACACACACACACACACACACACACACACACACACACACACACACACACACACACACACACACACACAAATGTGCGTATTATATATATAATGTGTGTATATATAAATAGTTTTAAGTTCCCCTTCTGTTTATATATTTATAGACTTTATTGATAATACTAATTGTATGATATTTGTTCTTAATACTTAATTTAAGTACAAAACAATTAGTCATGTATATACTCTCACAAACCTGTATACCCTGACCTTTACTCTCATGACCCTGTATACCCTGACCTTCTGGTCCAGAGAGTAGATTCTTCCCTACAATATAATATATATGTTTCCCTACAATAGAATGAGTATTGTTGTGTGTTGTGCAGATAATCCCATTTCAACAGAGACAACTCTGCTAGTGCGCACACGCACACACACTCATCCTTCATTTCCTTCCAGAAGTCAGTTTGTTTGTTCAGCCCTGTGGTGTTAAACTGGTGACCTCAGCTCTTACCCAACATGCACTTTTTGTGCTGACTGTATATTTTTGTATTGCAAGGTGGTGAAATTATTTTTACTTATTATTATTATACGAAGGGATGGCTACAAATTGCAGACAAAGATTTGGCTCGCACACATGGTGCGCTACATGCTATTTCTTGTGATGTTATGTTGTCAGACCATTATGTTATATTGTTATGTTAGATTGTTATACCATCACGTGAGACCATTTCTGTTGGATGCACCAGAGTCCGACTAGAATCAGTGATCACACTAAAACCTTGCTGCGCACACGCACATCAGCACCGTGCGCACGCACATCAGCACTGTGAAACACTGCTGTATATTCAATTGAGAATTGTATGATTGGCAGTTGTAGATATTCACGAGGACAGGACTGATGGCTGAATGGTAATGGTAGTTATGAAAATAATGTTCTGTGAGTCATTGAGCGTTAGTGAAATGGGTTCAACTGCACCTTCACTGGGCATAACCATGACATAGCCATGACATGACATAACCATGACATAGCCGTGACATAACTAGGGCTGTTGTAGTGAAGGAATTTTCCCCTGCGGTGATTTCGGTGGCTCAACAGCGCCATATGGGTATTACCACCGGGGGGGGGGGGGGGGAGTTAGCGGACGGCTACATCTCTGATGTCGGTAGACCCTTCTGGTGCCAGCAGAACCACGAGGTACCGGAGGGGTACAGCGAGGGGTGTTTGTCCACTAGTTAATCGATCGCGGATGGCATTGTTCTCTTGGACGGTTAACATTTTTTAAAAATGGGTTGCCAAAATATACTTTGGCGGTCGTTAATAAACCGTGGGCGGCCCGCCCAAGCAAAGTCTATGTGTGGGAAATGCACACTCACATTCACTTTATTAAATAAAAAAGGTTTGTACATAAAAAGATGATTGAATGACATTACATTGATCCACATATGTAAATAAAAATGTATACAACACTAGAAAGAGGTCTTGTTATTAACGCTCTCCTTCTTCAGGTGGTTCAAGCTTCTGGACAAGGCCGGCAAGGCGGACAAAGAGCGAGGAGACGTCCTGCTAGACATCCAGTTCATGAGGAACAACATGACCGCCAGCATGTTCGACCTCTCCGCTCCCGACAAATCCAGATCCCGCCTGGGGAAGTTCAAGGACAAACTGCGCGGCAAGAAGAAGGACGGTGGCTTGGATTCGGCCTCGGCCATCGTGCCGTCGTCCTTCAGCCAGGTGCTGACGGACAGCGAGGAGGAGGAGGAGGAGGAAGGTGTGGAGGGTTCTGCGGGTGACACCAGAGAGAAGAATAGCAAGAAGAAACTCAAGCTGAAGTCCTTGTTCTCGCACAAGTCCAACCTGCAGAAGAGCATGTCCCAGTCCATGTCTGGGCTGGGTCCTCTGCCCGAGAGGAACCAGACGCTCTCTGGCAGCCGGTCCTCGGGACTCAACGTAGAGTTCTCAGAAGGTCAGGAGACAAACAATCTCAACCCTTACTTCTTCCCACTTGTTCATGACACGCTATGCATGAGATGACTAGAGGTTGAAAACACATCCTGTTGCATGCATAACTTATTTTTGGCTAACATTATTACCACCATGTCACCTGCTGATTAAGCGGTGATGAGGCACACCTATCCTCCGCCTATTGAATCCAAGTAGGAAAGGTTAGTCACGTCAAAAATCAGCCGTTGTCCAGGTAACATATCAGCCAATAAGAAGTTATTCATGCAATAGCATGGATTTGATTAAACATAATTGTGTGATGCTTAATGCACACCTTGATAACCCTGTATATCAAATCTATATAAATGAAATGAAAGGTATAATATTTGACAAATGCATAGGAAAAAATGCTATATAAATAAAATGTATTGTTGTGTTTTTCCTTTTTTTGTAATTAGTATTTTATTGAGTTTTTATACACCACTATTACACTGCAATCAACATTGTAGTCAACATTACAATTGTTGTTGTGTTTTTCGTGCAGTTAAAAAGAAGTTCAAGTTTGGGATCCACAAGCGTTCTGGAAGCACCGACAGTAAAGCCTCCCAGGGTTCCTCTCGCTTGCCGGACCAGTCCCAGCATGGCGGTCATGACGCCTCGCGGTCCAGCAGCCATGCGTACACTGAGGAGGCCCAGGGCCGGGCCAGCTCCCGCGCCAGTTCCACCTTCAGCCTGTCCAGCTCCGGGCGCGGCTCCATGGAAGACCTTCACCGGGGCCAGGGTGGCTCCATGGAGGGCTCGTTCAGCTCCTACGATTCCCTCCGAGCTCCCAGGCAGACCTCCGTACCCTGGATGGGCAGCAAGGCTACAGAGGAGGAGGTAGAGGGGGTGGAGGAGGAGGAGGAGGAGGAGGTGAGGGAATATGAGCAGATGAGAAGGAAGGAGGAAGAGGAGAAGGACAGACAGGAGGAACTTATGAGGATTGAAAGGAGGAGAGAAGAAGAGGAAGAGCAGGGGAAACGTCGAGATGAAGAAAGGATGAGACGAGAGGAAATTGAAAAGAGACAGATTGAAGAACAACAGCAGAAAAATCAAAGAGACGAGGAGGATAGAATTAGGATGGAGATGGAGGAAGAGGAGAGGAGAAGACTGCAGGAGGATAGAATTAGGATGGAGGAAGAGGAGAGGAGAAGACTGCAGGAGGATAGAATTAGGATGGAGAGGGAGGAAGAGGAGAGAAGACTGCAGGAGGATAGAATTAGGATGGAGAGGGAGGAAGAGGAGAGAAGACTGCAGGAGGATAGAATTGGGATGGAGAGGGAGGAAGAGGAGAGAAGACTGCAGGAGGATAGAATTAGGATGGAGAGGGAGGAAGAAGAAAGGAGTAGACTGCAGGAGGATAGAATTAGGATGGAGAAGGAGGAAGAGGAGAGAAGACTGCAGGAGGATATAATTAGGATGGAGAGGGAGGAAGAGGAGAGAAAACTGCAGGAGGATAGAATTAGGATGGAGAGGGAGGAAGAGGAAAGGATAAGACTGCAGGAGGATATAATTACGATGGAGAGGGAGGAAGAGGAGAGAAGACTGCAGGAGGAAAAGCAGAGGTTTAGGAGAGAAGAAGAGGAAAGGGTTAGAATAGAGGAAGAGCGAGAGGAGGAAGAGAGAAGAGAGGAGGAGGAAAGGTTTAGGATGAAAGAGGAAATGGAAAGAGCAGAGAAAGTGAGAGCAGAGAAAGAGAGGGAACGATGGGAAGAGGAACAGACCAGGGTGGAGAGAGAGGAAGAGGAGAGAAAGAAGAGAGAATGGGAGGAAGAACAGATCAGAATAGAGAAAGACAGGGTGGAAAAAGAGCGGGTTAGGGAGGAAGAGGAAGAAAGGATCCGAATAGAGAAAGAAAAGAAAAGGAGAGAAGAGGAAGATGAAAGAGTAAGGATGGAGAGGGAGGAGGAAGAGAGAAGACGGATAGAAAGCGTTGGGATGGAAAAGGAGAAAGAGAGGGAGAGAAGAGAAAAGGAGGAAACAACTAGAATAGAGAAGGAGAGGAAAGGCTTGGAAGAGGAAAGGATCTGGATAGAAGAGGAGGAGAAAAGAAGAGAAGATGAGGAGGAGAAGGAGAACAAAAGACGAGAAGAAAGGGAAAGAATGAGGAGAGAGGAGAGTCTTCTTCAGGAAGAAAGGATCAGAAGACAAGAACAAGAAAGACAGGAAAAGGAAGAGGAAGAGAGAGAGCATGTGCAAGAGGAGCAGAGATGGGAGGACGAGAGGAGCGGGAGTGAAGAAGATGAGCTAGAGGAGGAGTTTATGACAAAAGAACAGATGAAAAACATCCAGTCTGCACATGAATCTGATTTGGTTCAAAACTTTGCGTTGACCGACAAGAGCCCTGGCGCCCCCGCTGGAGGAGTGGCGTCGGCTCGGTGCAGGGGTCCCGTGCGCTCCACCCCCCCCACTGAAGACCCTCACCCCCCCGCTGAAGACCTCCACCAAACCGCTGGGCCCCCTGGCTGCTGGACGGCCGACCTGCCGACCGCCAGGCCAAGGTTAGTGTCTCTTCACACTAGCTTAGCTTCACACACTTCACAAACACACATACTGACTTATTCTCAGGACTTTCATTACCAAATTGCCTCGTTAGCATCTGCCTAGTAAAACGAGCCATAAAACTAGTTAGTATGCCTAGTAAAACTAGTTACTATCTGTCTAGTAAAACTAGCAGTAAAACTAGTTACTATCTGTCTAGTAAAACTAGCAGTAAAACTAGTTGGTATCTGCCTAGTAAAACTAGCAGTAAAACTAGTTGGTATCTGCCTAGTAAAACTAGTTATTATCTGTCTAGTAAAACTAGCAGTAAAACTAGTTAGTATGCCTAGTAAAACGAGCCATAAAACTAGTTAGTATCTGCCTAGTAAAACTAGAAGGAATTGACCAGTTGAGTGGTTGACTGTTCCTGACTGGCAACAGACATAAATATTTTTTAAATATTTTCAAATGGTGTTAGTGTATTTTTGCATTGGACAAGGAAGCAAACACACACAGATAATGTTCAATACACACATATTGAGCTTGGGTGAGACATTTAAAAATGGATGTACAATATTATACTTTATTATTCATTCATTATTTAAATATATTATAACTATTGAGGTTATGCCGCTAAAGCAACATTCCACTGCTCTAACACACAACGTTTGTACCAACATAGCATAACTTCAAACATCTAATGCTAACAAGTAATTCTAACTGTACACAATTCACCACAACAATGCCACATTGTTTATTGTATAAGAAATGTCATGGTCAGGTTCATGTTCTTGTGTTTCCTAATCCTGGGCTTCCTCAAACTGTCTAGTTTCTGCCTTGTCAGTGAATATGCTTTCTGTCGCTAACTCTAACCCTGCCGGATGAAGCAATGTCAGGCCTAGTCTTCTGATCACAACGGTTCCCATTTTATACATTAATAGGTGATGTTCATCTTCAATTGTTGACAAACTATGCATTTTGGATTATGTGTGCACACGCAATTTAAATCTGTGAGAGTTGAGGTCAGCTCATTATATACACCCTAACAATGTACTCTCTAATATTGTTACAAATGTTTTGCCCAATGGGACAAAACAAACAAAATAAAATATGAATTTAAAAACAGAAAACCTTATACATGAGTGTGTTCTCATCACTGAGATAATCCTGTGATTCTTCTTCACAATGATGCACAAAAAAACCAAAACACAACAGGCACTAAATCAGATAAAATCACTCGCATGTTAGGTTATCCATGGCTTGTAACTGACACTGTGTAACATGACCTTAAATCACGTAATATTTCCTGAGATCTCGGTTCTGCGCCACATGCTCCCTGTGTTGTTGATGATTTTGACATCATAATGTAAAACAGCCTGTCGAGTTCTCTAGATTTGACTGAGATTTTTTCCTCAATTGAAACATGTAGACATGTGTAACTAGAATTAATTAGAGGAAAAAGACGCGAAGTCCAGATAGTTTGTCAGTATAATCACTCTGTAGAGCACTCTGTACAGCATAATAACTAGACATTCATTATAATAACTCTTTAGACCTATAATACAGTATAATAACGTGACGTACAGTGTAATAACTAGATGTACAGTTATAACTCTTTAGACGTAAAGTATAACTAGACTTACAGTATATTAACTAGACTTACAGATTAATAACTAGACATACAGTATAATAACTAGACGTACAGTATAATAACTCTTTAGAAGTAGTCTAATAACTAGATGTACAGTGTAATAACTCTTTAGAAGTAGTCTAATAACTAGATGTACAGTGTAATAACAAGTTGTACAATATAATAACTCTTTAGACATACAGTATAATAACTAGACATACAGTATAATAACTCTTTAGCCTTACAATATAACTAGACGTACAGTAAAATAACTCTAGATGTAAAATATAATAACTAGACATACAGTATAATAACTCTAGACTTACAGTATAATAACAAGATGTACAGTGTAATAACTCTTTAGCCATAAGGTATAATAACATGATGTCCAGTATAATAACTGTTGGACGTACAGTATATGTAGAGAGGTGATAATGTTAGCATGTTGTCAATCTGACGTCTTGTACACGGTAGCATAGCAAACGATGCATTCAACTCGATACCTGACGCCATCATCAACTGTGTGTGTGTGTGTGTGTTTCTACCATGTCTGCTGTAACCTGAACCCTTTCTATGAAGTTGAATTGTCTGTTGTAACCCGAACCCTTTCTATGAAGTTGACTTGTCTCTCATGCACATGCTCTTCTGCGACCCGAGTTAAATGCTTATGCCTTTCACTATAAATTAATTTCTACATTAACTCAAACTAATGTACTAAATGATGTACTAAACAAATAAAATGTTGTGTTGTGTGTCAGTCACTAATTTCTAATGTCTGTAATGCCTGCATTTTACCCAAGAACAAAACACTTTCATCTGTCACTAATAAATATATATTGATTACATAATATTATAAAAGTGATAATAATTTGTAATGTAAGTTACGTGTTTTCACTTCAATGTCCTCTCTACTCTTAGTCATGCGTTGCGTCGCACCCCCCCACAACTTTTTGAGCCCTCCAACCCATTCTTCGAACCCTCGGAATCACAACCTGAATCCAAAGACCACGTATCGGAGAAGAAACGCCGTGCCCCCCTTCCGCCTAGCGACCGAGAACGTCCTCCAGATGAACTCTGCAACCCGTCAGTGACTGTCTCCAAGGTCCACTCTGTTTCCCCTCTGGGGGGAATCAAGACAAACCTTCATTGTGATGAGGGCTCTGATGGTGAGAAGGACGACCCGTGTGCTGCTCGGATAGCTCCTAAACCTCCTAAACGGCGTGGACCCCAAAGTGAGCAGATTGCATCCAAAGAAAAAACTATTCAAATGATCCATACGAAAGGAACCTGTGACACAACGCCACGCAAACACACAAAAGGCCCTGCTCCATCTAAACCCAACAGAACCAACGTATTGGCGCCGCTCCGTGATGGTAGGCCAGAACATGCTCAGAGAACAGCGTTCTTTAAAGAGAACAGTCAGGACACCAACATATTATCTAGTCGTCACACAGTGAAGGAACAAAGACCGAGGACATACGGATCAAACCCCTTTGACGACGATGATGAAGACGGCGATGGAATTCACCCAGCAGACCAAGATGAGTTATGTCATGTCCTGAATGTTGGCCCTAAACATTTGAGTGGCTCTGAAGCCCAGACTCCTGCCAGCACCGATGGAAGTTCTTCATCCAAAAGTAGATCACTGAAGACGGTCCGAGCTCCACCGCCCCCAGAGGACAAAGAAAACAACCCCATGAGCCAGAGCAGGAATGCGGATTCAAAAACCAAAGACGTGGCCTCATCTAGCGCGAGAGTCGTCAGCCGACCGTCTGCTCATGACGGCCTCAACACCTCATACACCCCTAAGCACCCGGAGAACACCCAGGAAACGAGCGCTGAACTCTTGGAAATGGCAACCAGAAGTCTTTCGCCTGAGTGGCCCTGGAAGACTGAGGCTACTGCAGAGCGGGAAGTTCGGGTGCAGACGGCCACTGGGCCTGCGTCAGTTAGGGTGCAGACGGCCGCTTCACCTGTTTCACCCTCTCGCAGGTGAGATTTCAACACCTCAGGTAGCAGTAGCTCCACCCACCCAATGAGTGTAGTTCTGAGTCATTGCTAGCAGCCTAATAGTTCCCAATGTAATACAAGTAGCAAAAGTCTTAGTAGTTTGTATTTGTGTTTCACGTGTGCGTCATGGCATCGACCATTTAATATGGTTTGTCATGATCAACCATCACAGTGTGTTCCCATCGTACCCCTGGCGGTCTACCATCCTGTTCTAATCAAACGCACCTTCCTTTTCCCTGAAGGAAGTGCTTGATATGTGGCCTGGGCTGCGTTCGATTAGTGATGCAACTGAAGCATACAGGCTTGGGTCGCTTGTTTTTGGTTTGGTAATACAAAGAAAAAGAGCTATTTGATGAAATGTTCATCAACTTTTCGTGTTCTTTTAGTGGAGGAAGAGTCCTGGGTTGTGGTTTCTCTCTCACACACACAGCTGAGACATGTCCATGTCATTGCAGACTTAATCCTGTAAGACCTCTCAGCCTGTCGAAGCAACAGTCGCCCTCGCCGTCCGTGTCAGTGGGGGGACACACACCTGAGGAGCCCTCGGCTGGTCGGGACAACGTGGAGGTGAGGCCATGTGACCATGTGGTGGTTACTGATGCATCCCATAATACACACCTGTATGGTTTTCATACAGTGAGGCGAGTGTGGGTTTCAGCTTATGTATCCAAATAAAGCCCACAAGCACAATGTGCCATTATAGTTACAGTTGTAGTTGCAGTTATTCATATTTTCAGTATAGATGTAGTTGGAGTGGAGTGTGTTGTGCTTATTGATGATGCTGTTTCTCGGTGAAGCAGGACGAGGCGACACTGTCAACCCCTGGTTCCTCGGTGAAGCAGGACGAGGCGACGCGTCCGTTCTCTCAGCTCACTCGAGAAGAACTCCTCTCGCTTCTGCAGAAACTTCAGAGCCAGCTGACACAGAAGGACTCTAAAATATCAGAGCTGGAGCAGTACATCGACAACCTGCTGGTGCGGATCATGGAGGAGCAGCCGAGTATTTTGATGTCTCTGAGCTCTGAAGCCTAACCTTAACCCTCTCACCCCTAGCCTTAACCCCCTACACCTAGCCTTAACCCCCTAACCCCCTACACCTAGCCTTAACCCCCGAACCCTAACCCCGTAGCCTTAACCCCCGAACCCTAACCCCGTAGCCTTAACCCCTGAACCCTAACCCCCTAGCCTTAACCCCTGAACCCTAACCCCCTAGCCTTAACCCCTGAACCCTAACCCCCTAGCATTAACCCCCGAACCCTAACCCCCTAGCCATAACCCCTACCCCTAACTCCCTAACTCAAGAGATGTCTGATCGTATGTGATACATCTGTTACAGTTGATGTCTCATCATTATGATGATGTCATGAAAGCAGCGATGTCATAAAGCAGCACTCTAAACATCAGCAGAGGTTGATCTCTTACAGGGAATTAATGTATATGAATACATGAATACGCTGTTGATTGGCACTTGATTATTTTTGTATATGCAGTGGAATCAGCACAAACCACATCTCTAAAGAACCTAAGAATCTGTTTACTGTATTTTGGTGTTAAAATGTATATATATATTCTAATAAAATGTATATATTCTAATAAAATGTATATATTATTTTATATACTAATACGGGGTTTTCTCAGGTTAATAATCACGTTCATAAAGCACTTCATATGAAATATCACTTCTTATACCATGGCCCAGGTGAATACTCGATTCTGATTGGCTGGAGAGGTGTGCATTATTTTTTCGATAACAAGCTTGGCCATGACGCAACAATCATCGGTCTAAAGATTAATGCGCTGAACGAAACTTATAATCTTTGCTTAGTAGGCTAACTGTCAACTTGGACCGTACTCGGAGACTACGTTTAGAAAGCTTCCCCGTTGCCATGTTGCTAAGGTCGTCTCTATTTACTGGAGTAATAAGGTAACGTTGCCATGACGTTACTAAGATCGTCTCTATTTACTGGAGTAATAAGGTAACGTTGCCATGTCGTTACTAAGATCGTCTCTATTTAC
>JAOPJH010000103.1:5790018-5802620 GCA_027122575.1 Merluccius polylepis
CATACTGATTAGTTTGTCACTAAAACTGTTTATTAGTGTTCGACATTCACTCACAGATCCCGCCCACCCACCCCAGAGAGAGAGAGAGCGAGAGAGAGAGAGAGAGAGAGAGAGAGAGAGCGAGAGAGAGAGGGAGAGATAGAGAGAGCGAGAGAGAGAGAGAGAGAGAGAGCGAGAGAGAGAGGGAGAGATAGAGAGAGCGAGAGAGAGGGGTGGAGTTCCTGACTTGGATGGAGCTATGTCAGCTCAGTGGTGAGGTGACCGCGAGGCTAGCAGCATGGACCAGAGCATACTGAGCTCTACGGTCTGGACCAGGACAAGCCTCTTAGTTAGCAGCTTTTAGTTGTGCTTAAAGTAGTAAACTATGCATCTAGTGCGATACCAACATCGATGAATATATTCAAATGTATTATTTAGAAGCTTCTGTTTGTGTCTTGGCGATTACTTACTAGTGTAGTGAGTTTGAGCAATTAGATTTATAAATAGTTCTTTGGGGGGGGGGGGCGGGGGGGGTTAAGTGTGTGTGTGTGTGTGTGTGTGTGTGTGTTGAAGACCTGATGCTAGAGCAACATGGGTCTGGAGGGCATGGAAGTCATGGCCGTCGCCGTGTTGATCTGTCTCTTTGTTGTCGTCCTCAAACAGTTTGGTATCTGGGAGCCTCTGTCCCTGGAAGGTAAGGAGGCAGCTGTTGCCTATCCAAGCTCTTTCAATAAAGCTTTTTCTTCTTGATAGATTTGTTCTGTGGTGAGGTTTTAATGGTACATGTGCAGACATTTTTCCTCTGCGTAGTCATTTTTTATTCACACTGTGTGATGAAAGAAGGTTGGAAACGTCTGGATCTTCATTAGAATACACTTTTTAACTGTCTGAAAATGTGCTTTTCCCTCTCACTTGGTCAAACCCTCATCGCTCTCAAACCACTGATGTTTAAGATGGTAAGTAACTTCTCTTATTCACTGTTAAGATGGTGAGTAACTTCTCTTATTCACTGGTAAGACGGTGAGTAACTTCTCTTATTCCTTGTTAAGACGGTGAGTAACTTCTCTTATTCACTGGTAAGACGGTGAGTAACTTCTCTTATTCCCTGTTAAGACGGTGAGTAACTTCTCTAATTCCCCGTTAAGACGGTGAGTAACTGCTCTTATTTCTCGTGAAGACGGTGAGTAACTTCTCTTATTCCCCGTTAAGACGGTGAGTAACTTCTCTTATTCCCCGTTAAGACGGTGAGTAACTGCTCTTATTTCTCGTTAAGACGGTGAGTAACTTCTCTTATTCCCTGTTAAGACGGTGAGTAACTTCTCTTATTCTGTTTGATGCCATCAGTTGACTTTTTGGTGTTTTTTTGTTTAGGAAGATTTTTTTAACTTTCTTTCTATCGTTCATTTGAATCTGTGTGACGTCTAACCGCCTCGATGCCCCCCCACTCTTTCCTATTTCCTATTTCCTATGTCCTATTTCCCCTTTCCTATTTCCTCTGTCCTATTTTCTCTTTTCTATTTGCTATTTCCTATTTTCCAATCATCATCATTTATGATTCTCCCCTCCATTTTCCAACCTTTTTTTTAACGGTTGTGTGTAAAGATGGTAAGTGTTCTTTACCTCCTAAACTCTAACCTTTACCTCCTAAATTCTAACCTTTACCTCCTAAATGCTAACCTTTATCTCCTAAACTCTAACCTTTACCTCCTAAACTTTAATATTTACCTCCTAAACTCTAATCTTTACCTTCTAAACTCTAACCTTTACCCCCTAAACTTTAATCTTGACCTCCTAAACTCTAACCTTTACCTCCTAAACTATAATCTTTACTTTCTAAACTCTAACCTCCTAAACTCTAACCTTTACCTCCTACACTCTAATCTTTACCTCATAAACTCTAATCTTAACCTCCTAAACTATAATCTTTACTTCATAAACTCTAATCTTTACCTGCTAAACTCTAACCTTTACCTCATAAACTATAATATTTACCTCCTAAACTCTAAACTTTACCTCCTAAACTTTAATCTTTACCTCCTAAACTCTAATCTTTACCTTCTAAACTCTAACATTTACCCCCTAAACTTTAATCTTTACCTCCTAAACTCTAACCTTTACCCCCTCAACTTAAATCTTTACCTCCCAAATTCTAAACTTTACCTCCTAAACTCTAACCTTTACCTCCTAAACTTTAATTTTGTACCTCCTCAACTCTAATCTTTACCTCCTAAACTCTTACCTTTACATCATAACCTCTAATCTTTACCTCCTAAACTCTAACCTTTACCTTTTAAATTCTAATCTTTACCTCCTAAACTCTAATCTTTACTTCCTAAACTCTAACCTTTACCTCCTAAACCCTAATCTTTACCTCCTAAACTCTAAACTTTACCTCCAAAACTCTAATCTTTATTACTTCCTAAACTCTTATCTTTATCTCTTAAACTCTAATCTTTATTACTTTCTAAACTTTAACCTTTACCTCCTAAATTCTAAACTTTACCTTCTAAACTCTAACCTTTACCTCCTAAACTCTAACCTTTACTTCCTAAACTTTCATCTTTACCTCTTAAACTCTAATCTTTACCTCCTAATTGCTAAACTTTACCTCCGAAACTCAAATCTTTACCTCCTGAACCCTAATCTTTACTTCCTAAACTCTAATCTTGACCTGCTTAACTCTAATTTGTATTACTTCCTCAACTCTAACCTTTACCTCCTAAACTCTAAACTTTACTTCCTAAACTCTAACTTTACCTCCTAAACTCTAACCTTTACTTCCTAAACTCTTAACCTTTACCTCCTAAACTATAATCTTTACTTCATGAACATTTACCATCCTAACTTCTAAACTTTCCCTCATAAACTCTAATCTTTACCTTCTAAACTCTAACCTCCTAAACTCTAAACTTTACCTCCTAAAATCTAATCTTTGCCTCCTAAACTCTAATCTTTACTTCCTAAACTCTAACCTTTACCTCCTAAACTCTAATACTTACCTCCTAAACTCTTACCTTTACCTCATAACTTCTAATCTTTACCTCCTAAACTCCAACCTTTACCTTTTAAATTCTAATCTTTACCTCCTAAACTCTAACCTTTACCTCCTAAACTCTAATTGTTACCTCCTAAACTCTAATCTTTACCTCCTAAACTCTACCCTTTACCCCCTAAACTCTAACCTTTACCTACTAAACTCTAACCTTTACCCCCTAAACTCTAATCTTTACCTCGTAAACTCTAATCTGTACTTCATAAACTGTAATCTTTACCTTCTAAACTCTAACATTTACCTCCTTAACTCTAATCTTTACTTCGTAAACTCTAACCTTTACCTCCTAAACTCTAATCTTTACCTCCTAAACTCTAACCTTTACCTCCTAAACTCTAATCTTTACCTCCTAAACTCAACCCTTTACCTCCTAAACTCTAACCTTTACCTCCTAAACTCTAATCTTTACCTCCTAAAATCTAACCTTTACCTCCTAAACTCTAATCTTTACCTCCTAAACTCTACCCTTTACCTACTAAACTCTAACCTTTACCTCCTAAACTCTTAATCTTTACCTTCTAAACTATAATATTTACTTCCTGAACTTTAATATTTACCTCCTAAACTCTAATCTTTACTTCCTAAACTCTAATATTTACTTCCTAAACTCTAACCTTTACTTTCCTAAATTCTAACCTTTACCTCCTAAACTCTAACCTTTACCTCCTAAACTGTAATCTTTACCTCCTAAACTCTAACCTTTACCTCCCAAACTCTAATCTTTACCTCCTAAACTCTAAACTTTACCTCCTAAAATCTAACCTTTACCTTCTAAACTCTAACCTTTACCTTCTAATCTCTAATCTTTACCTCCTAAACTCTAACCTTTACCTCCTAAACTCTAATCTTTACTTCCTAAACTCTAACCTTTACCTCCTAAACTCTAATCTTTACCTCCTGCTTTACCGGGAACCGCTACTCTTTCTTTCCTTTCTTTCTTTTAAAACAAAAAACCTTTATTTTGCATGCGCCTCACCACTCCTTCCTCCCACCTGCCAACCACCGCCACCCCTATTCCTCCTCCACTGTTCCTCCTCCCACCTCTCCCCCCTGTTCCTCCTCCCACCTCTCCCCCTTGTTCCTCCTCCCACCCAGAGAGTTGTGACAGTGACCTGGAGCTCTCCATGGTGCGGCATCAGCCAGAAGGGCTGGAGAAGCTGCAGACCCAGACTCAGTTCACCAGGAAGGAGCTTCAGTCACTCTACCGAGGCTTCAAGAATGTAGGGAGGAGTGAGCGATTGATTGGTTGTGATTGACTGGTTGGTTGGTTTGTTGGTTGTTTTGTTTGTTTGTTTGTTTGTTTGTTTGTTTGTTTGTTTGTTTCTTTCTTTCTTTCTTTCTTTCTTTCTTTCTTTCTTTCCTTGCTTAATCAATCAGCTTGTGACCCCATTTATGACCCAATTCTTAAATTCCCGACACAGATAGTGTTATATACCATCTTGACTTATCAAAAGCGTTTTACAACACCGTGGGTATGTGTAATATACGTACGCATACCCACATAGGTGGATACGTACACGTATCCAACAATAACGTAATCCGCTCCTTTGCTCTTGTCTCTTGTCTCTGGGTTATGCCGTAATGTTTAGTTGACATAATACATAATACAACAGCTTCAAGCATGTTTTCAACCTTAATGGGTTTTAGTAACGTGTTTTCTTGTCAACAGGAGTGCCCCAGTGGATTGGTGGACGAGGAGACATTTAAGATGATTTACTCCCAGTTCTTCCCTCAAGGAGGTCAGTAGAATGAAGCAGTTTGCCTCAAAGCTTTCTCCATGCTTTTTAAAACAGCTGACAGACTTTATGCTGGCAGTTATTAGTACAGTCAATATTTGTTAAATGATTGATGATCATTCCTAATGGCCCCAAACTAATATTATATATATAATCAGTAGAATGTTATAATTTGTGTTTCAGGCTATACAGGGATAGTATTATCTGTAAAAGAAATTATGATTCAAATTATTTCTGTGATCACTGAAAGTTCTAGTTTTTTTTATTTGTTCATTTTCCTTCCTAGATGCGACCACCTATGCTCATTTCCTCTTCAATGCATTTGACATGGACAGAAATGGTTCAATTCGGTTCGAAGTAAGTTGACCGACAGATCAACTTTAAATAAAAGTTATTTAATAAGGATATTTAAGTAAATCATACATCTCGATCGTGGTTAATTGTTTATGCATCCTTGATCAGAAATCATTATTTCTGTAGGATTTTGTGATCGGATTATCTGTGTTGCTTCGGGGCTCTGTGACTGACAAGCTGAGATGGGCCTTCAACTTGTATGACATTAATCAAGACGGATACGTTACTAAAGTGGTACAGTTATAAATCTCTAATGGTGTTATATTAATGAGTACAATATTAATAAGGACAGATATGTTACTAAAGAGGTACAGTTATAAATCTCTAAATGGTGTTATATTAATTAGTATAATATTAATAAGGACAGATAGGTTGCTAAAGAAGTACAGTTATGAATCTCTAAATGGTGTTATATTAATTAGTATAATATTAATAAGGACAGATAGGTTACTAAAGAGGTACAGTTATTCATAAAACACTAACATTAATTAGTACAACTCACTAATATTAGTTATCTCACTCATTCTTCTTTCTCATTTTCTCCTGTTTGCTGTGTGTGTGTGTGTTCAGGAAATGCTGGCCATAATGACGTCCATATATGACATGATGGGCAGGTACACATGTCCCAGCGTCCGAGACGATGCGCCTGGCGATCACGTGGAAAGATTCTTCCAGGTGTGATTTCACTCAACACCCACACGTCTCTCTCTGGTGTGTAGAGAACATTGTGAGCATACTGTTAGCGAACTGTGCTGATGTATGGGTCGGCACCAGTTATTATAGTTTTGAAATGTTCCATAGTTTTTATTTTTATTTTGTCTTTCATTTTGGTTTTTGATTTGTTATGCATTTAGGAGTGCATAAGTATTTTTATTTTTTTTATTTTGAGGAATTGACTAGTTTCTATTTATTGTTCAGTTTTTTTAAACATATTTTTTCACTGCCTGTTTTAGTTTTAGTCCTAGTTTTCATTAACTTTAATATCTCTGGTTGGCACAGTACCCTATACACCCTCCAGACTGTTTAAGAGAGCCCTAAGAAGCCTCTATCACAGAGGTGTAATAGTAGTAGGGTGAAAGCCGGTATAGCTCATTAAGTTAATGATGGCTCTCTAGCCATGTCCATAATTAACATCATGAGATACACCTGTGTTCACCCTGCACATCTCTGTAATGAAGGCCTATAGCCTGCGTTCACCCTATTGGTAATATCATATATATTATATATACATGTATATAGATTATAAAATATAGCAGTATCATCAATCAATCAATCATCACAATATGCAATACATCAAAAAGATGTATTGCATCGGTATGTTGACCATGATAATGCTTTAATTTATATTATTATGAGTTGAAATGTATGCAATATTATGAGTAATATTAGTATTAATAAGTATCAGTTTTAATTTTCATATGGATATGGATTACGATTCGGATTATTATGATTATGATTATGATCGTAGAAGATGGACCGGAACAGGGATGGCGTGGTGACCATTGATGAGTTCATAGAAACTTGTCAGAAGGTAAACGTTGTGTTTCTTTTACCAACATACTGAAAAACATTTTATTGTTCAGAGTCAAGGTTAAGGTCTGAAGTCAATTATTTTCCCCAACAGGATGAAAGTATTATGGCATCCATGCAGCTGTTTGAGAACGTCATCTAAGAGAATGTGAATACTATTCATTCATATGAATAGTATTCATATATATAGTATAGATTAGTAGTAGTACTTTTTCTGACCAGTAAGGACATTGCATGGGACACAGTGGTTACAGAACCCATCATTGTTATTTTAAAGCTTGTTTCAATATATTTCACGTTTTAAACACTTTTAGTAACACTGCTACATTCTAGTAAAGAATGCAGTTGAATGCAAAGGATTAAGCACAAGAAACCTTTTTAACACAATTTAAGATCTTTTGATTATCACTTGAAATGAGACAACATGGACCAAGATGTTCTGAAGACACCAGAACGCCCACCACACAACTCATCCCATTGTGAGTTGTTGGTCACTTTGGAAAAGACAGGCCTGGGGAATGGCTGGATGAGTTTGTGCTGTAATATACTGTAAAAAAAAAAAATAGGAATCTCTTTCTAAATTTAAAATACTTGCTGCTCAAAATAAACATCTATGTTCAACCTTGGCCTTGGATTAAGTTTTCATGTTTACAGTTGTATACTTTGTTTTCTGAACGTTAATAATAGTACTGTTTGGTCTTGGTATCACTGTTTGGCAGATGTGTGACAGCAAAGAGCTAATAAGCAGACACAGCACTTTGAAGCAATAAAAGATCAGATGAATACCAGAGCAGAGTAGCATGCTGCTATCAGCACAAATCATTCATGCTGCACTAGCCGTGACTGCATCATTGATATTCACCCAATAGCAAAGGCACCTTTGTTTGGGGTGGGAGGAGCTATGTTGTCAGACAACCAACTACATGTGGATATGGTCGTCGTGGAAACCATATGTGCTGCTCTGACATATGATTTGAGTCAATACTCTCCCTGATTATTCAGAAAGGTAAATATGTTTTAAATGTTTTATTAGTTATTTATTCTTTTTTTTTTTTTTTTACCATTTATTCCAGACATTACATCCTTCTGTAGGATGACATGAAGGGAAAGGGGGAAATAATATAATATTAAATTTCCATTATAATCCTGTACCACATATATTATGAGATATTATACATTTCCCATGTGTACTATTTTGATGTATGTATTTATTTATTCAGGTGAAATGTTATTTGCATAGGAGGTAATAGAGGCAAGGCATTGTATTGAGGGACAGTCTACACACTGCCTGAATTCCACAAAGTAGGGAGAGTTCTAGATAGCTGTATTGTTCTCTGGTCACCATGTGTGTGTGTCTGTGTGACCTGTGTGTGGGACGTTTGTTTGTGTGTGTGTGTGTGTGTGTGTGTGTATGTGTGTGTTATTTATTAGCTGCTGTTTTTATTAGTAGTAGTATTCTTATTAATAGTAGTAGGAGTATTATTTAGTTGTATAGTATTCTTATTCATGGTAAAAGGAGTAATATTGACTGTTGTTGTTCTTTTTGAACTGCTTGTATTGGCTGCAGGGCACAAAGCTAACCATGATGGCTCAACAGAAGCTAGTGGCCCTGTGGTCGTGCACGTTGCTACTGGCCACGCTTTGCCCCGTCGTACAGTCCAAGCGTGGCGGTGGCGGGGGCATTGGCAGTTTCTTTAAAGGCAAAGGAAAGGGCAGCCAGAAGGAAGGGAGCGAGGGACGGGGTGGCACCGCCGGGCTGCAGCCCACCAAGAAAAGCCTCTTCTCCTCCAAGGTGAAGCTGGCGGGAGCAGCGGCGGCCGGGGCGGCAGCCGGGGCGGTGGGGGGCGCGGCCGTCGGCTACGGCCTGGGGTCCTGGGGGCGGCCGAGGCATTCCCCTGCTCACCACGGCTACGGCGGTAAGAACCACTACAGGGTGAAGTCTGCTGCTGCCGCTGCTCCAGGAGGCAGCCTCCTCTGGACCCTGGGGTCAGTGATGGTCTGCCTGTCAGTAGCCTCCACCAGAACTCTGTATTAGTGCTCAGCCCACCGCCCATGGTGATGGTCTGTCTGTACTGCACCAGGGGTCTTAGTGTAGCAGGCAGCCCACCCCCCACCCTGTCTTTTCTGCACCAGCCCACCTTCTACGGAGCAGCTGACCTGTGTGCATAGAAACTGCTGCAGCCTAGCTACAATGGACACTAATCCAACTGGATTTTCAAATAAAGTGAATTGAACCACTCCCATGTGCTGTTTCTGTTTCCAGATTCTACACTGAAGTTGAAAGAAAACACATGAATAAACACGGAGCAGGTGTGGAGAGATCGATAGAGACAGATGTACATTTTGATCCAAGTGTGTTACAATACTGTGTTGTAACACACTTGGATGAAACACACACACACACACATCATCAGTCATTACCAGGTGGGGTTCTCACTGCCACCGTCTCAGTTGAAGAGAAGTTCATTTTAATTGGTTAACCAGATATATGTTGTGTCCACTGGTCAGGTGGTCTATAGATATATGTTGTGTCCACTGGTCAGGTGGTCTATAGATATGTGTTGTGTCCACTGGTCAGGTGGTCTATAGATATGTGTTGTGTCCACTGGTCAGGTGGTCTATATGTGTTGTGTCCACTGGTCAGGTGGTTTATAGATATGTGTCCACTGGTTAGACAAGATATAATATGGGCAGAATTGAAACACTTGAGATGTCAATGATAAGGACATCTCAAGGCTGTCCTGCCATCCTACCTGTGATCTTAATGAGCAACATTGAAACAAAGGTTCTATTTGACTTTAATTAGACATAAAAAGTGTGTTGTAGTCCAAGGGTTAATTAATTAGTTATTAGTGTACTCTACACCAAGTCTTCACACATACTGAAAAAAATTCTCTTAATGTTTCATTATTTATATCAGAAATAATCAAAAGAGATTGCAACATTTCATGTCGTTTATTTATATTTTCTGTATTAGGCAGGCTGGGAAAACTTAACTTAAAATTCCTATATAAGTTACCTATACCCTTTATAGTAGTAACCCCAAACATTCACTCACATGTCTACATGCACAACAAATGATCAACAACAACACATTTATAAAGAATAAGTGCACTTCTAGAGGTTCAACAACATAATACAACTATATAATACAGTATATACTTCCAGTCCAACCAACCACCAACAATTCCAGTTCTGCTTTGACCAACTCCATTTCTACTGCGACATTAAGGATAGCAGAGTGCAAAACAAATCTAATAAAATGCAAGAACAACTAAGAACACTATTGCCTCTATTGGCTTCATAATATGTATAGATGTAAAGTCAGGTACAATCTGAGGTTGCATTAGAGTTCAATTATGGATAGTATCAAACACTCTTCTTTGAAACCCTTACATACTGTATTGTTAATAAAGCAGTTTGCGGCTATATTGTTTTGGTCAGTAATGATGACAAAGTTAGCTCTACTTCTAATTATACACTTGTTTTATAACATTGCTGTTGACAGCATAGCAAATGTCTTACATTTAGCAGTATGAAGACAGATGAAACATGTAGGATATAGCTATAAAATAGTAGTGTATCGTGAACAGCATGCCTTTAAAAGCGGAAGTAATTTCTGTTGGTAATATCATAACAGCAGAACATGTACCATTTATATATCAATTCATGACAAAATGCATATATACATAACATTCAATGTAATTTATCATATTATGAACCACATAACATGACCAACCAAAGAAAACTATTGAACTACTGATTTCTGCAATGTGCAATTATACAAAAATTATACTTGTCAAATTATATTAGTGACTTAAAACTCCAGTCATTTCTGTTTAATTCCAGCTTGATGCAATTTGACATTTCCTTCAAGTAAATCTTTAATCACAGATACAGTTTATTTCCCTTTCTAATCGATATTGATGATCATCTCATTGTTGATTTACTCAACAAAATGACATAATTAACGGCAGATGCTCATCACAGGACAGTACCACATGTCTTTACTGATGTCTTAAAATTGTTTACTTTGTAACATTACATTTTGTAAAAAATCAACCAAATATTTGCCTTTCCCCTAGCCATGTGCATGTGTTTGGTCATTTAACAAAGGTAACCACTGACAACGGGAAAACAGTGAGGACAGGGAGAGCCTAGAGGGAGGAGGTGCACAGTGGCTCCTCAGTGGAGGAGGAACACGCTACATAGCAGCATGAGGAGCGAGGCGTACAGCTGCTCTCCCCTCCAGCTATGTGGGGCCTTACTGGGCTGAGACTGCTGCTGCACCATCTCCTTCTTCAGAAACGACTCAGAGTACTTCATGTAGTCCTCCACGCAGCGCCGGGACTTCACTTGCTCTATCAGCGCTGGGTAACCGATCTCCTCGATGCTCACCTCCTCTGGCTCCTCCGCCGCCGCCGCTTGCTTCTCGTTGTCCGCCCCGGAGACGGTGGTGTCGAGCGTTTTTTCGGGTGCCTTGTTGCTCTTGTCTTGCTGGAGATGCGTGCGGTTCATGCAGGTGGCCATGAAGCTGTCGTAGGACTGGGCGCGCGGTGGTGGTTTGTATGCGTAATCACGGCCATAGTCGTTTTCGTCAGTGGAGCGCGAGCCGTAGCGGCGGTACATGTAGCTGTTGTAGTACTGCTCCTCCTCGGGGTTGCGGAAGTTGAAGTGCGGCCGGGGGAACCGCCCCAAGCCGTAGCCCACCGCCATGCCCGCCACCGCACCCACACCCGCCGCCATCATGGCCTTCTTTGCGAAGCCCTTGGACTGTGACGACGCGCTGTAGCCCATGTTATTCACGGACTGCGAGAACGGGGAACCTCCCCGTCCATATGCCCCTCCCCCTCCATACCCTCCTCCCCCTCCATACCCTCCTCCCCCTCCATACCCTCCTCCCCCGTACCGGGGGCTGAGGATCTTATTGTTGGGGTTCCAGTTGGTGTAACCGCCTGCTCCTCCACCCGGGTACCCACCTGCTCCTCCACCCGGGTACCCGCCTGCTCCTCCACCCGGGTACCCACCTGGATATGCACCAGGTTGACCTCCAGCCCCTCGCACCGGGTATCCACCACCTGCTGGGTATCCGCCACCTGCTGGGTATCCGCCACCTGCTGGGTATCCGCCACCTGCTGGGTATCCGCCACCTGCTGGGTACTGGTTTGGATACCCTCGGCCCGGGTTTTGGTTAGGGTACCCCCCGGCGGCAGGGTATCCACCTCCTGCAGGGTATCCACCTCCGGCAGGGTACCCGCCAGCGGGGTTCTGGTTGGGGTATCCGGGATTTGCTCTGCCTGGATTCTGGTTTGGGTAACCACCTCTGCCAGGGTAACTTCCACCACCAGGGTAACTTCCACCACCAGGGTAACTCCCTGCTGCCGGATATCCGCCCGCAGGGTTCTGGTTGGGGTAGCCCGCGGGGTTCTGGTTGGGGTAGCCCGCGGGGTTGGCTCGGCCTGGATTTGGGTAACTGCCCGCTCCCGGGTTCTGTGCTGGAGGGTGGGGGTAGCTCCCACCGGCCGGATATGGGTTGGGTTGGTTTTTATTGGGAGTCTGTGGCTGTCTCGGATAGTTTCCTGATTGCGTGTTGGTTTTCCGGGTTGAGGATGAGGACTTTGATCCACTGCTGCTGCCCCTCTTAGCCCATGTTGGCTCACAGTGCAGCAGGGAGACGGCCAGCAGACACAGCAGCGCCGCCCGCGTCATCACGCCTGCAAATTAAAACATCAAAGCCGCTTTAATACACTTACACTACACTTTACTAATACACCACACTAATACACTACACTTTACTAATACACTACACTAATACAATACACTACACTAATACACTTTACTAATACACTACACTAATACAATACACTACACTAATACACTTTACTAATACACTACACTAATACAATACACTACACTAATACACTTTACTAATACACTACACTAATACAATA
>JAOPJH010000103.1:5818314-5837686 GCA_027122575.1 Merluccius polylepis
ACTAGCTGGTCCATATTAAAGAATGAGCTAACTAACTAGCTGGTCCATATTAAAGAATGAGCTAACTAACTAGCTGGTCCATATTAAAGAATGAGCTAACTAACTAGCTGGACTATATTAAATATCTCGTTCCAGTTGGCTTGTTTGTTCATTAATTCTGACCAGCTAGTGAATATGATGTTATGTAATTTAGCACTCTGTCGCGCACTCTTTATGTCATTGCTCTAAACGGAACCGGCAGTCTCCAGGAGGAGGAAGGGCGTATCTTATTGGTCCGGTCCAGTGCTCTGTTGTGAGAGTTTTTTTTTTTTTGTGTGTGTGTTTCCAGAACCCACCGGATCACTATCACTAACTTCTGCTTGGGGAAACACCTGGTCAGCGAGGACGACCTGCTCAAGGACCAGAGAGGAAGTCCCGCCTACATCAGCCCCGACGTCCTCAGTGGTGAGGCACACTGTCACTCACACACCCACCCAGATGTCCATGTTTAGAGATCGATGTCCTCCGTGTAGTTGAGTTGTCTGTTGTGTTACTGTAGCTGTGTTTGATTGACGGTCCAGGGACGTGGTGTTGTGAATAAACCGTTTTTATGCATATGTCTTAAAAATGCCGTGAGTGAATACGAACCCCTGACGGTTCTATTGCCTTGCTCTACCAGTTGAGCTATTCAGGGAATCGAACCCATAACCCTTGCAGTGTTAATGCCTTGCACTACTGGTGTTAGGGGTTTGATTCCTCATCTAGCTCTTCCAGTTGAGCTCAACGGGACCACCAGTTTAGCAGGAAACAAAAGGGTGGGTGAAGAGGAAATGATTTCTAATTGGGTTCGTCGTATTGAGTCATCTGTGTTCTATCATGAGATGAGCTTGGGGGCGTCACAGGAAGCGCAGGAACCACGGTGGTGGTTATCACGCGGCGGTGGGCGGGGGAGGTCAGTGATGTCAGAGGTAGATGGGGACCATGTGATGGGGTCGCCCCCCCCCACAGAGGGAGAACATCATGTGATCCAACCCTCTTCAAAAACGATCTGACACGCCTTGCATTGCCACGCAGAAGGAAACGTAAAGTTATACGGCAGCGTGGTCGTCTAGCGAGCAGACAGACGCCAGCAGGGTATACTGGGTAATCTGGGCCCCGCTTGAAGAGCGCTACACAATGTTTGTGTTTGTTCGTTTTGTCTCGGTTTCGTAAGCAACAGGAATTGAAACGTGTGTCCTTTGTGGTTTGCTGGTCGACGCGTGTTGTCATGTTGAGTGGCTTTCTGTTTACCCTCTGTGATGAGTGATGTTGCTTTAGTGACAGCTGCTCGCTGGGCGAGGTGGAGACGATGCGTTTTAAACGGGAATTCCCAGAGCACCAAGTGTCTCTTCCTGTAGATGTGAAAACGAGCTTGGCGTGTCCTGAACCAGTGCGTGTAAAACCTGGACGATCCTGACTCACCGTATGACTCATGTGGAGCGGAACTACTCCCATATTAACCATAATTGCCCACCGGCCACGCCCCCGCGCCTTCTTTTGCCAGCTGACTCACCACCTCACCAAAGCCTTGTGATTAGCTCAGGGCTAGCCACGCTAATGCTACGCTGATAGCTGTCTCGCCGTAGCCTTGTGACTAGCCACGCTAGTGCTACCCTACGCTACTAGCTGTCTCGCCACAGCCTTGTGACTAGCTCAGGGCTAGCCATGCTCTTCTAGCACTATACGCTGTACTAGCTATCTCATCAATCACGTTAGATATATTTGGGCAGACGGTGGCGTGATATTTAAATGTATGACATACTTTAAGGAATGGCTAAAAGACTTCCTGTAAGGATGCATACTGATGTGTCCGCAGCCCCCAACAGTGCCGATTGAGCTTCTTTTCGAGCAGGTTCAGCAAGTCGACACTTGGAACAGCGAGTACAATGGAGAGCGAGGAAAAACATCTGGAGATTTAGCAGGAAGCGCAAGGCGAATTGCTATACAGACAGAATTTTGGAATCCTGCCTATATAGGGTTGGGCGGTATGAGCAAAATCTTATATCACGGTATGAGTAATTTCATATCACGGTAACGGTATATATCGCGGTATGGTTTTTTTCCCCTGTAAATTCAATTAATGGCTTAAAATAACCACACTGTCGCATTTGATCATTTTCCTCCTTTATTTTTTGCTCACAGCAGCATAACATTATTTTAAAGAAAATATAATAATATAATAAATAATAACAAAGAATGTGCAAATGTCTGGTAAACATTGAACTAGTGTGTGTGCAAATGTTAACACTGAGCTCCAGCTCAGCTCCAGCTTTTATAAGCTTTTATAAGAAATAAAAATAACAAATGAGAAAAAGTATTTTCAAGTTTTCAAGGTAAACGGTGCATAACAACTGTTATACAATATAACAATATAAAGTCACAGACACAGCATCTCCTAAATGTTCCGTCACTAGTGTGCAAATGTCAGCAATTACAAATTATGTGCAAGAAAAACCAGCTGGTTAACTCTCTCTGGTTTAAGTGCTGATCTGCGGCAAGTGATTATGTTACCACTTGTGCTAAAAGCACGCTCTGATGGGGCACTTGTGGCTTGAATGCACAAGTATTTCTTTGCCAGGCTTGCCACTCGTGGAAAATTGGCCTCGTGCTGCCTCCACCATTCCAGGGGATTGGTCTCCCCATCAGCCTCCACTGTTTGAAGGTACCTGTTAAGCTCCAGTTCAATGGACTGTCTGCCTGACTGAGGGACAGTTTGGTCTTGGCGTGACGCAATCTTGAAGAAGCTGCCCAAACTCCTCTTCTTCTTAGCAGGATTCTCTGGCACCTCTGTGGCAGCTTCAGCTGGTGGTATGGAGTCTCCCCCTGCAGACATTTCCTGTTCAGCCACCAGGCTCTCTATCTCTGCAGCAGTTTTGGTCTTTATGTAGTCCACCTTCTCTGGCTTTATGTAGGTGATTTTGAAGCGGGGGTCGAGAAGGGAAGCCATATCAAGCAGATCCTGGGTGGATTGGTCAGCATATTTTTCATCCAGGTACTCCAGAATGCTTGCTTTGATTTTCTTGGTGAGATTGACGTCATCGTCCTGTGGCTTAAGAACTTGCTCACTGAAAAGATGGAGCACAGGTTTTAAATACGAGACACTCACATACTGCTCGCCGGACAAGGCATCTGTGAAGGCAACGAGAGGGCTCAACGCTTTGCTAACAGATTCCAGTACATCAATGTCCTGCCATGTCAGAACCAAATGCCTGGTCTTCCTGTCAGCTCAAAGGACTTGTGTCAAAGCTTTCTCCTGCTCTAGGATTCTTTCAATCATTTGTTGTCGAGAGCCCCATCTTGTTGGGGTCTCTGTTATGAGCTGGTGAGCAGGCAAGCCCAGCTCTGCCTGAGCAGTGGCGAGCTCACGCTTCCTTTTCCAGGAATTGCAGAAGGCACTCACAACTTTTTTGCATACCCCAATGGCACGTTCCACTTGTGGCTCTTTCACACTTCTTTCTGTTTACAATAAACACAGAGGAGAAATGTATATGGTGAATTGTTGACAGATGCTGACAATTATTACACTTAAGGACAAGCGGCAAGCATTATCATTTTGCATTTGCAATTATGTATATATTATAATTTATAATCATAACTATTATGTAAATGTTTGACTGAGGATAACTATTTATTTTTTAGGCTTAGGTGTCACTTAATTTTAACAAACTCTGACTTTCTGGAAAAGTGTTTATTTTTATTTCTTTACAAAAATGTGAAATCTTTCGAACAGTTACACAACTGTTCAACAAAGTCCAGGTTACATAACATGGCTTAATAATAATACTGACCCCTACAGACTAGGGATGGGCATTTTAAGAAATGTCCTTGATCGATCATCGCTAGAATTATCGATCAATTATCGATTAATCGTTATTTTTTATTAATTATTGTAAATGCCAAGGTATACAAACACCACAGTGTAGTATCTTATAACTAGTTGGGGCAAAACAACAGAGAGGTATTTGTCATTGAATAATATCTAATGAAAATCCAACATGATTACCAGTCACTCAGTAGCCTACGTTTACATGCATACTCACCGATGGCCAAATGAAGACGGTGTCCAAAACACTGTAGCCTTGTCCAGTCGTTCAGCTGGAGTGCTTTGACGTTGTTGGTGGCGTTATCTGTGGTTACACAGACTTGATAGGCCTCCGGTAATCCCCACGACTCCAGTGCCTCCCTTAGGTTCAGGGCTATCATTTCCCCTGTGTGGTCCTCCAGAAAGTAAGAGGTCTGAAGACACCTACTCTTCAGTTCCCAGCCTTTAATAAAATGGATCGTTAGGCTCATGTAAGGCTGTGTGGTGCGGCTCGACCACATGTCTGTTGTTGTAGCAAAATGAAGAACACTTTGAAGCTCCTTTTCAATTTTGCTACGGCACTCTCCATATAGTCGTGGCAACTCCACCGCTGTAAAGTGCTTGCGGCTGGGCATTACATACCTCGGGTCGAGGGTGCTGAGTAATTCTCTGAACCCTGGCTTTTCAACGGTATAAATCGGGACATAAGCTGTGTCCGAAATCACCCCCTAACCACTATATAGTGCACTATATAGTGGCCACGCCATTTTGTAGTGGTGTCCGAATGTTTAGTGATTATTAATGTTCACTATATAGTGCACTGAATCTATCCCACAATCCACCGCGGAATGTAGTGAGCATCCGATGGTCACTAACCGGGGCAAGATATCCCATCATGCATTGCTAGACGCATTCAAGAGAGAATGGCGGACGGGCGTGAGGATCATCTCTGTTACAAGTGTAAGTATTTTTTCCGTTTCACGTTTGATTCCGAAGTTGAAAATAGTTTGTTAATATGCTATACTATTTAAAAACTTACTGGGGGGCATGACGGGGTTACGCATTAAGCCATTACGGCATCAATCATGAGTAGGACCGAGCTCAGTACTACAGGTAATGCTATTTTTCCAGGTTAAGCTAGCGTAAAAATTGACTACAGCCTATTTTAATTAATAAGTAACGTTAGCGAAATTACACAAGTGTCAGATAAGCACGGGAGAAGATTGTTAATTTATTTTAATCTCCCAGGGACCGACGACGATGTGGCAGCCCTCATCCGGCTGAGGAAAGCGAACGACCGGCTGTTTTCGGGGAAACGGTTCGCCTCCGCAGCCGGTTGGGAGTGAGTAAACGTAACGGCTGTGTCCGAAATCATCATGAGTTGTGTCATATTCTTGTGAAGTTGTAACGTTATCTTATTAAGAAACTGAACACAACTGTAAAATGACACAGACTTTTGACGAAATTACTGTTTAAATTACTCATGGTTAAATTACTCATCAGCATTTGACACTGACAGCATTAATATAGGTTAATTGTTGTTGTTTTTCATCCTGTACTTGTTATTGCATTTTGTAGAGCTGTTCTGAAAGAAATGGGGCTGACTGGGGTGGTGACTCCTGCCCGGGCAGCCAAGAAGTGGGAGAATCTTAAAAAGACCTACAAGGTTAGGATGCATCATAATTAACTACAGCTATTTTGTGAAAGCATAGACCAGACATGTCCAAACTATTCCACAAAGGGCCAAGTGGCTTCAGGTTTTTGTTCCAACCACCCAAGAGCACACACTTTTACTGATCAGCTGTCTGAAGACTGAGATCAGCTGATTAAATGAATCAGGTCTGGTGCGCTGCTGCTTGGTTGGAAAGAAAATCTGCAGCCACTCGGTCCTCTGTGGAATAGATTGGACATGCCCGACATAGATGAAAGTACAGTGACTTTTACTTTTGTATATTTTCTTTGCTGTGTTTAGCATTATAAACGAACACTACATTAATTGCATACATCAAATGTGTGTATATTGCAATGTGTGCAGGAGCTGAGGAAGCCACCAACAGGGAGTGGCACTGAATCAGGGGAGGCCACTGCCGGGAACTGGAAGTGGTTCTCCCTGATGGATGAGGCAATAGGCGGGAGGCCTTCTATTCAGCCTCCTTGCCTCATTGCCTCAGCCTGGGGGGAGAACCCTCCAGTCCCGGCATCAGCCTCCCCTGATTCAGTGCCACCAGAGCAGGAAAGTCAGGGTGTGGACCAGGAGTCTGAGCCAGAGTCTGAGCCAGCTCCTCCAAAGCGTCAGCGGCGGGAGGACCCGGTGGTAGAGCTGATGGAGAGGCAGGAGAAGAGGGCAGAGGACAGGGAGAAAAGGGAGGAGGCCAGGGAGGAGAGACTTTTGAGCCTCCTCGAAAGAATTGTAGATAAAATGTGAAAGTAATAAATAACAAAAAAGTATGCCCCACTTTGTTATCAATTGAAATACAGGTCTTTATCACACACAGGTGAACACCGACAAGAAATACTATACTACTATGAACATTTCATTATACTCACTTTAAACAGTGAGCATATAAAACACATTAAAGGCTACGTTCTATCACTATCTACTATACTATCTATAACTATCAGCTACTGAAACTATTTACATTAATTGCAACTTGAGAAGATAAGAGGACAGAGGAGGTTGACAGGTGAAGAGAAGATAATTAAATTTGTGAGAGAGAGAGAGAGAATAAATGATCTAAGATTAAATTATTAACATTTTTGATTTGATTTTTGTCTCAATAATCATGATCCTGCAGAGCTGCAGGATTGATATTCGGCGCAGAAACTGCAGCAGCCATGCGACTGCGGAGTCGCTCCCCACACTGCAGCTCTGGGTGAAGCTCAGCACCTCCAGCATCTGGCTCAGGTTGTTCCTCCACTGGCTCAACAATGTCACCATCCCTGAGGCACAGGTTGTGCAAGATTGCACAGCAGGCGATGACCTTGACGGCAAAAGCTGGGTGCACTTCAAGGGCCTTAAAAAAAATAGATCGCCACCTGGTCTTCATGATGCCGAAGGCTCGTTCAATGACTGAACGGGCCTTGGCATGGTGTCGGTTGAATCTGGCCTCTACTGCATTCCTCACTGGCTCCCTGTAGGGTGTGATGAGTGTGATGGGCTGTGACAAGCAGGGGTATCCCCCATCCCCCAGAATGCAGTAGCCTTCAGGTGGGTACAGGCTGTTCACAAAGAGGGGGCTATTTTTGAGAACGCGAGAATCGTGGACTGAACCAGGGTAACCCACAAAAATGTCCAAAAATTGACACTGGTGGTCACACACTGCCTGAAGTTGAATACTGTAGAAAAGCTTCCTGTTAAAGTAGCATTGGGCGTCTGCACTTTTGGGCTTAATTCGAATGTGGCAGCCGTCAATGCTGCCTACCACCTTGGCTAATGCAGCAGATCCTGCCAGACGCTCAAAGCCGGCACCGATGTTGTGAAGCTCATCGTGGGGAGGAAAGGAGATGATTTGGTTTTTGAGCCTGATAACTTTATCAGTAACTCTGTGGATAATGTCATAAACTGTGGAGCGTGGTATGTCGAATGCCCTGGAAACGACGCGGTAAGAGGTTGCACTTGCCAACCAGAAAACAAACACCAGAACCTCAAGGTCATGACCCCAGCCGTGGTCGATGGGGGAGCGGAGGATGTTGATCAGGTTGGTAAGTGTGGGTCTCGAGAGGCGAAAGTCTGGCCGCAGCTCACTTTGGCCGTCAAAGTAGAGGGTCAGCACTGGAACATGGCGGTTCAATACACAGTATTGTGATCTTTGACCATGCTGTAAATAAAGATGAGAACAATGTAGATAATAAATGTAGATGTATGTAAATAATAAATGTAAATGTATGTATATAATACATGTAAATGTATGTAAATAAATAAATTTAGGTGTATGTATATAATAGATAAATAAATGTAGATGTACTGTATGTGTTGATAATAAATAGTAATAATAAAAATGATAGCAGTGTAATGAAATGTGTGACTGGTAGTGTGACAGCCATGGAGGAAAGCTATGTGATGTGAAAACAAAATTATGTAATGTTTAAGTTTCTCCAGGAGAGGGTGTAGTTGTACAGATCTGTATCTAGAATTGGCAGGTACTCTAGCAGCATACCGGTACGTACAATTAGACGACGTCTTCTGAGCCGAGCAAGAGCGAAACGCCTCAGTCTTCTCTGCCGCCTGGCAAGTCTGTTGCTCCTCCTTATCAACAGTAGTTGAATAATTGTTATGATGAACAACGCGAAATTCACGGTGGCTGGCATTTTTTTCCGTTTGAGATGAACGGCAGTTTGTTTTCCTTTGTGTGCGCGAGACGAATTCGTGAGTTGCGGCGGGAAAAAGTTATTAATAAAAACAATACAATGCAGAGACCATGGCGGAGACCCGTTTATTTACATAGGATACATCAACAAGACAGATCAAGGTGCTCGTAATGTAAAGATGTAAGCTTTGGTGACAACACATATCAAATACAAGGCAGATGTATTAGTTAAGGCAGATTTATTAGTTAAAAGGGACAGACAAACATAACTCCTCCACTTGATGTTGTGTTTACATCACGTTTTATTTGTGCGACAGCTGAGCTGTGACGTAATTAACGGCGCCGAGCAACGAGCGGAGTAGTGTCCGAGCGTGTCCGAGACGTTCCGCCGTTGAGTCCACTATATAGTCCACTATATTGAATTCACTATATAGTGAGTAGGGAGTAGTGAATGAGTGAGTGATTTCGGACACAACCTGAGTCTACTGTCATGGTTACTGAGTCTATTGTCTGTCATGTTACTCAGTCTATTGTCATGGTTACTGCTGCCATGGTTTCTGAGTCTATTGTCTGTCATGGTTATTCAGTCTGCTGTCATGGTTACTGAGTCTAGTCTCATGGTTACTGAGTCTATTGTCATGGCTACTGATTCTATTGTCTGTCATGGTTACTGATTCTATTGTCTGTCATGGTTACTGATTCTTTTGTGATGGTTACTGATTCTATTGTCTGTCATGGTTACTGATTCTGTTGTCTGTCATGGTTGCTGAGTCTATTGTCTGTCATGGTTACTAATTATGTTGTCATGGTTACTGATTATATTGTCTGTTATGTTTACTGACTCTATTTGTCTGTCATGGTTACTGATTCTTTTGTATGTCATGGTTACTGCACGGCACCAAACGTCTCTAATGATCTTGTTTGTGTTTTACTCTTCAGCATATGAGGACCTTGTGGTCCCTCTCCGGAAGAGCTGCCCGGAAGCGATGCATGCAAAGAACTCTGCTGGAGTCACACCTGAAGACTTGCTCCAGTGGGTGAAAGAGGAACAGGTAGTCGTATACATATTCCAGGAGATGTTGTGCTGTAGTGTGTTGTTTGATTGAACCATTCAAATCTAAATAAATGGACATTTAAGGCTCTACGCAAGGACACACATATCCCTGAATGTTTTTAAACAAGACTAGGTCAAACCTAGTATGTGGCTGGATCGTGTGACAACAACCAAGTCATCACTCACTCCGACCAATGGTGTAGCTCTATCACTCACTCAGTGAGCGCAAAGGATATAGGGCTGTCCTGCCAGTCCAGCCAAAAACCTCCTTTTATGGGCATATCTTCAAAGACTCTTCTGAACCTGATAGTTGGCCAAACAAAGTTTGCATTCTACGTCACTGTTTTCAATGTGATGCACATCTAAACAGAAATGTTAAATATAATATAAATCTTTCTGGAATAAAAAGTATTTACGTTTGACATTTGATGTACAGATTTAAATGTTTAACTGTGGTGTATTTCTTATAAGCCCAGTGTGAGCCAGCAGCCTGTGGTGGACCCTGAGAAGGTCTGGAGAGAGAAGCTCTTTGGAGAATGTGATGAGTTCGTTGAAAGCTTTGGCTTATATGATGGTATTTTTTATTATACTTGTATATAACTCCCAGTTAATAATCAAATAGTATTATGAGTAAACACTCAATAATACATTTATTGCTGAATAAACAATTGATAAACGCCATTGTCTTGCAGCCGACGACTTCCTGCCTGTCGATGACGACGAGGAAGACTTTGGAGACTGGGCCGACCGGATCAGGAAAGAGTATTTCGACCAAAAGAACGCCGAAGCTCAGAGGCTGGCGGCATCGAGCTCCGGGTGGAAGAGGAAGACTAGCAGCAAGGATAGGGAGGAAGAGGAGCGCGCCAACAAGCAGCTGCAGGAAAAGCTACAGAAGGAACATGAGGAGTACCTGGCCCGCGCCAAGCGCAAGGAGGAGGAGACCCGCCGGGCCAAGAAGCGTCGCTATGACAAACAATGTGAAGCGACCTTCCAGAGCGGCGCCACGGCCCCCGACGCTTCAGCCCCCGGGGCCATGCTGACATATGATGACATCCCCTGGCCGGTCCCCCGGGGCACGGTAGCCAACATGCTGGAGGTGATGCTGCACGGCGCTGACCGCGCCGACCGGCCCGCCTTCCGTAAGCTGCTGAAGCGACAGCAGACGCTGTGGCATCCGGACCGCTTCGCCCAGCGCTGTGGCTCGCGGCTGGACGAGACGGACAGGCAGAGGATCCTGGACACGGTGACGGCTCTCTCGCAGGAGCTCAACAGACTGGCGCAGACTCTAAGGGACTAAGAAGTCCAGGACAAGAGCAGGAGGTCAGACATCACCGTGCCAAGAAGAGGGAGATGCAACAATCATCTGCATTTCCAGTGAAGAACTGGTGGTACCTGCGTGTGGAACTTGTTTTTCACAATTCACTTTTTTCAATCTTGAATTAAGAAAGACTGCCTTTGTTCCATATTATTAAAACTATTCTGATGCATGCATCATTTTAAATAAATGTGAATTTGTAGATGTTAATTCAATTTTTAGATGTTGATTTTGTGTGGATATTTCCTTCAGCTAATTCGTTTGGGCAGAATGTATTTAGGCTAATGCATTGTATTTAAATTCATTTGAACAACTGAAAACCTTGTGGTCGTATTTGTCGTAGTTACTGACTCTATTGTCTGTTGTGGTTACTGACTCTATTGTCTGTCGTGGTTAATGGATCTATTGTCTGTCGTGGTTACTGATTCTATTGTCTGTCAAACATATCTTTACCACAAAATATATTGTTTTGTAATTGTGAATGCATTGACTATAAATGGGCATGTTTTAGACACTCTTGCAAGAATGTTGCAATTTGCAAAAAAATGTTTTTGTAATCCAGCTGGATGATGCAGCTCGTCCAGTTGTCGGCCGGTTTATAACGGAGAGAACAAAAAAGGGATGCGCAGAGGTTGCCAGGTTTTCGATAATCCCTCTTTGTAGGCTACACTTGGCGCGCTCGCACTACATGATGTGCATGGATGTAGTGCCATAAAATAAAAAGTAGGCCTACGTGTTTCATTGTTAGATCTCGTGTTGCCCTACTAGTATATCTATTTATAGCTGGTTTAACCTTTAGCCTTCTACTTTGAGTAGGCTAGGTTATGCCTAGCCTACGTTTTTCTGTACTAGGTAGGTCTAGCACACGACACTCCCATGGCAACAGCAGGCCTACATAGCATTACATGATACTACATAGTATTCAAATATCGGCTGATGTTGATAGTATAACATTTCAATAACAATGTCTATTCGATTTGCATTGATTTGTGTTGGTCTAAATCGGTTCATGCCACAGGGCAACTACCTGGCAACCCGGAGACGCTGCGTCTCCAGGACAACGGACCAACCTGGCAACCCGGAGACCCAATCTGTGTCCGTTGTGTCGGAGCGACGTCGAGAATAAAGGCCGCCGCCCGCCTGTCTTCAGATTATTATCATTTTTCTAGTGCTATCTCCAGTCCCGTTTTACTCCTACTTTATATCGGCGTGCTGTGGCCGTGCTAGCAGCTAGCTGACCGGTTGGAGTCGGTACCGGAGACAGGTGTTATATGATGACCCAGTAAGACGGGTAGGACCCCCGCTGGGCTGCATCATGGCGGGAGGCTGAGGATGAGCAGACAGCTCTGGGTTTTCACGCTGAACGGACTTCACTTCATCCGCCCGCAGTTCAATTGCTTCCCGTGCTTCCCGGATTTGACGACCCGGTCGTAAAGTGTTATGTAGCCTAGGGTTTGTGTTTTATAACGAAGCGTCTTCAGTGTCAAAGATATCCTAAGGCCCAGAGAGGAGGTGCTGCTGCTCCTCCTCCTCCTCCTCCTCCTCCTCCTCCACCCCCCCAGGTAAGATGGTGTTCAGGAGTGAGGAGATGTGCTTGGCCCAGCTGTTTCTGCAGTCAGGCTCCGAGTATGACTGCATCAGCGAGCTGGGAGAACTGGGACTGGTGGAGTTTCGTGATGTAAGTACAAATTATACACACACTGATGAAGATGTAAGTACTGAACTGTACAAATTATACTCACACAGATAAAGATGTATACTGAACTGTACAAATTATACACACACTGATAAAGATAAGTACTGAACTGTACAAATTATACTTACACAGATAAAGATGTATACTGAACTGTACAAATTATACACAGACTGGATAACGCCCATTCAGTGACTAGTAACTGGTTTTAGAGCTCCAGTTCCTATAGTAGCCTAATTAACCTAATGAGCAAATGAACATGTGTGTGTACTCCAATTGGAGATATTTGGGCATACAATATTACAATACAAGGTCTGCTTACATGTATCAATTGATGGTATGGTATGCTGTCACCAACTAACTAATATATAAATATATATTATGACTAATATATCTCCTATCAGCTGAATCCAAGCGTCAGCTCTTTCCAGCGTCGCTTCGTCAGTGAGATTAAAAGGTGCGAGGAGATGGAGAGGATTCTCGGTAAGAAAAGAGGACAGATCAAGTAAAACATGTCAGAACATAATAGTTTATTTTGTGATTATAAAATCCAGCTGTGGTAGTAAGATTAGGCCTACATTAATAGTATGAATTGAGGCTATTTTCATGCATGCTATAGTTTCAACACAATCAGATATTTTCATCAATATATTCTCATATGAACATATGTGATCTAATGTTTCCATTGGACAGGATACCTTTTGAGGGAGATTCGGAAAGCTAATATCTCTATTCCAGAAGAGGACGAGAGCCCAGCCGCGCCTCCGCCTAAACACGTGCTGGAGATCATGGTAGGTTTACAACCCCATCCCAGTCGATTGTTTTTCACGATAAAAGAATAGGCCTAAATACTGGTGATTTTTGTAGTTATGCCTTCGAAACATATTGAGGATTGAGGATTTCACTTCAATATAGTTTTCAGTGGTTGAAGGTTATCTGGTTGAAATGTAATTTGAGTAGAGTGATAATCAGCATTTGGTGTTCGAGGCAGAATAAACAGCACCTAGCCTCATGTAGTGGTCATCGTTTGATGTCACCTTAGTGGTCACTGTATGATGTCACCTTATGATGTCACCTTAGTGGTCACTGTATGATGTCACCTTAGTGGTCACTGTATGTGGTCACTGTATGATGTAATCCTAGTGCTCACTGTATGATGTCACCGTATGTTGAAACCTTAGTGGTCACTGTATGATGTCACCTTAGGGGTCACTGTATGATGTAATCTTAGTGGTCACTGTATGATGTCTCCTTCGTGGTCACCCTATGATGTCACCTTAGTGGTCACTGTATGATGTCTCCTTAGTGGTCACTGTATGATGTCACCTGTAGGAAGAGCTGCAAAGGTTGGAGATGGAGCTGAGCGAGGTGGCGAGGAACAAGGAGAAGCTACAGAGGAACCATCTGGAGCTGACTGAGTACACACACATGCTGAAGATCACGAGCACCTTCGTCCACAGCCGGTCCAGAGTGAGTTATTGGGCCCTGTCCTCCTGCAATGCACTGCACACTTCTATAGACTTAATTTCTTCGCCCTTGTCAAGAATTTAGCATTTAAGGTTTTTTCTTCACTTTTTGTTCACCGCTGACATTTAAAGTGTATTTAAACCATATCAAAGTAGAACCAGGTATACATGTGATATTTCTATATTGTTATTCTATAACATTATTAAAGTGCTATGAATGACATATGTGTGATTTTAATAAGATTAACATTACAAAGCCTACTCAAATATCCCTTCGCAAGGACACTTTCTAGCAAGTAACACAATGTTTTCCGTTGAACTTAATTTGCATTCTCCCAGAATACAAATGTATAGCCAAACTAATTTACATAATAATTTGTATTTCCTTCCATTCTTGTTCTGGGCAACTCAAACATTTCCATGAATGAAAAGTAGTTTGCCTGCAATTGCAGTCATTCTATCCCATTGCTGTTTTTAACTTTGACAAAAATGTTTAACACAACTGTTTTGACCAAATGTTACCAAATGTTTAGTGCTGTACAACATTTATTGTTATAAAAAAAGATGTATTTGTACTAAAGTGTTTTCATTTCAAATAAATAACGACTTTACTTTGCATTCAGCACGAGGCCCTGGGCCCCCAGTATGAAGAGTTCCCTACGTTGGAAACGGACTCAGTAGTGAGCGGCTGTACCGGCATGCAGAGACTGGGGGCAAAGCTAGGGTGAGCTTTATCATCGTATACGTAGACATCTGTCATGAAATCACACAAGGGGTTTCACCTCATGGTTCACCCCCACTGCTTTTGTGTCATTCAGACGAATGGCGTTGGGAATCGTGTTTAAATGTAAAGCTCTTCATGGGTTGCAGGTTTGTATCGGGTCTGATCCAGAGAGGCAAGGTGGAGGCCTTTGAGCGAATGCTGTGGAGAGTTTGTAAAGGCTACACCATCCTGAGCTATGCAGAAGTGGATGAGAGTCTGGCTGACCTGGACACGGTGAGTTACCTGGACACTTTGAGTTACCTGGACACTGGTTTACCTGGACACTGAGTTACCTGGACACTGAGTTACCTGGACAAGGTGAGTTACCTGGACACTGTGAGTTACCTGGACAAGGTGAGTTACCTGGACACTGTGAGTTACCTGGACACTGTGAGTTACCTGGACACTGAGTTACCTGGACAAGGTGAGTTACCTGGTCACAATGACTCTGGCTGACCTGGACAAGGTGAGTTATCTAGACACTGAGTTACCTGGACAAGGTGAGTTATCTGGACACTGAGTTACCTGGACACGGTGAGTTATCTGGACACACGGAGTCTGGCTGACCTGGACATGCTGAGTTCAACAGCATAACACCCTGCTCCTTGGTTGTCTTTATTTTTTACCCAGTATTTTACAAGCAGTACAATTTAGCCAACCATCTTTAAATGGTGATTCTTGGCATTTAACCTGTTAAGTCTGACCATAGACTGTATTTTCCCATGCGATTGTCCTGCCGACTCTCACCTTTTAAAGTGGCCCACCTTGACTGACAGGCCTACTTTGGTCACATGATGCAAACCCTCCTATCAGACATGAGAGAAGTGGGTTGGGTAGTTACAACATCAACTTTTTTTCATTTTAGGGTGAGATCAACAAAAGTGTCGTGTTCCTTATCTCTTTCTGGGGCGACCAGATCGGACAGAAGGTTCAGAAGATCTGCGACTGGTGAGTTTACCTTTAAAGAAAAAAACACTGATTCTTATTTGACGAGTTGCATGATGGCCCGTGATGTATGTACAATATGTTGTCTTCTTTCCCTTCAGTTACCGCTGTCATCTGTACCCCCACCCCGAGAACCACGAGGAGAGGGCAGATGTGATGGACAGCCTGCTGACACGGATCCAGGACCTCAACAACGTAGGACAAAGTTCCCAGAACATTCACAACATGTTGCAGGAGAGGGCTACCTGAGGGATTGGACGGTCTAGTGGTCAGGGTGACTTGCAATCGAAAGTTCGATCCCCAATGTACTTGTATCCCAGAGCCTAACCTCTACCTGCTCCTTAATATCATGCACCTAAACATAAAAGCATAGGGATAAAAGCAGTATTTTCACAAGGTCCCTCCTAGCGACAAGGAAGGGTAAATACTAGATACGTAAATACTCGATGTCATAGTCAATGGATTCCTAATAAAGCGGTCCCTCCAGGTGCTGCGTCGGACCGAGGACTATTTGAAGCAGGTTCTGCAGAAGGCGTCGGAGTCTGTGTTCTCCTGGGTGCTGCAGGTGAAGAAGATGAAGGCCATCTACCACATCCTCAACCTGTGCAGCTTTGACGTCACCAACAAGTGTCTGATCGCAGAGGTGTGGTGTCCCGTCAGTGACCTGGCCAACCTGCGAGGGGCGCTAGAGGAGGGCTCGGTGAGTGGAAAGTATTCATTTTACTCACACACTCGCACTGATTATGTGAAATTGATGTTGCATATTTTTCTAAATCACCCGCTGGGTTTCTAGAGGAAAGGTGACGCCCCAGTGCCGTCGTTTGTCAACCGCATCCCGAGTAACGACACGCCCCCCACCGTGCTGAGAACCAACACCTTCACCTGTGGCTTCCAGAGCATCGTGGAGGCGTATGGCGTGGGGGACTACCGGGAGGCCAGCCCAGGTAAATACACATACAGGTGGCTATAGCCCAGGTAAACACATACAGATGTCTATAGCCCAGGTAAACACACATACAGGTGTCTATAGCCCAGGTAAACACACATACAGGTATCTATAGCCCAGGTAAACACACATACAGGTGTCTATAGCCCAGGTAAACACACATACAGGTGTCTATAGCCCAGGTAAACACATACAGATGTCTATAGCCCAGGTAAACACATACAGATGTCTATAGCCCAGGTACATACATACAGGTGTCTATAGCCCAGGTACATACATACAGGTGTCTATAGCCCAGGTACATACATACAGGTGCCTATAGCCCAATGTCAGAACAGACGGAGCAGTGCTAGACCCCCCTGGCTGCAAATTAAATTTGCTGCCGCTAGGGGCGTCTAGATTTCTAGGCTACAACAACCCCACAATTCCTACCAATCTGTACATTAGTTCAAACGAGCAGAGAAGAACGTAATCCATTGTCTCTGATTGGCAGCTCCGTACACGATCATCACTTTCCCCTTCCTGTTTGCTGTGATGTTTGGGGACCTTGGCCACGGGCTGGTCATGACCCTGGTCGCCCTCTGGATGGTGCTGATGGAGAAGAAACACAAGAAGAAACGCTCCAATAATGAAGTAGGAAGTCACTGGAGATCCTGTTTACCCAAATGATTTATATCCATATTTAATAATGAGTAACACTATGACAGATTTATATCCATATTTAATAATGAGTAACACTGACAGATTTATATCCATATTTAATGAGTAACACTATGACAGATTTATATCCATATTTAATGAGTAACACTATGACAGATTTATATCCATATTTAATAATGAGTAACACTGCCAGATTTATATCCATATTTAATGAGTAACACTATGACAGATTTATATCCATATTTCATAATGAGTAACACTATGACAGATCTGGAAGACGTTCTTCGCGGGCCGCTACATCGTCCTCCTGATGGGCCTGTTCTCCGTCTACACGGGCCTCATCTACAACGATTGCTTCTCCAAGTCTCTCAACCTGTTTGGCTCAGCGTGGAGCGTCGAGGCGATGTTCGCAAGCCATCAGTGGACGTGAGTGACAGAAACATGATGAAGAGACCTATGTTCTTCTGATGTCGTCTCTGAATGTTAACAACGTGTTGCAGGAACGAAAGCCTCCAGACCAACGCTTTGCTCACTCTGGATCCCAACGTCAGTGGGGTGTTTACCGGACCGTACCCGCTGGGCATCGACCCTGTGAGTTCAGCGCCTCCCCTCCCATCACATTACGTTTACCTATCATTACAAACTGGCTTTGATGTAAATTGATATATATTTTATATTTCTTCACAATATTTGAGCAGATATGGAACATGGCGGTGAATCGGTTGTCCTTCCTGAACTCCTACAAGATGAAGATGTCCATCATCATCGGCGTTATGCACATGACCTTCGGCGTGGTGCTGAGTGTCTTTAACCACTTGTGAGTCGTTCACCTCTTTCATAATACATTGTTAGCGTCCAGGTTCACTAGCACTTATCTGCACTGTAGACTGTGTCATCAATCACAGATGCGATGTCTTTCCCTCATGTCTGTCCTCTAGACACTTCCGTCAGCGCTACAACGTGTACCTAGTGTTCCTCCCGGAGCTCCTCTTCCTGCTCTGCCTCTTCGGCTACCTGGTGTTCATGATCCTCTACAAGTGGCTGGCCTTCGGGCCCCGGGACTCTCGCCAGGCTCCCAGCATCCTCATCCACTTCATCAACATGTTCCTGATGCAGGACGCCGACGTCAGCCCTCTCTACCCGGGACAGGTATGTGCTGGCCGGTCCAAATGTCAGAACAGAATAATGCTATGGTGTGGTTGTTAAGGCTGCTGTTTGTAAGATTCAAATGCTGAATGTAATTTGAACGTAACCTCTTAGCCATCTAATACCTTAGCTAAAACCTTAGCTAATACCTCAGCTAATACCGTCGGCTGTTAGTGAAATGCTCTGTGAGAATATCTGTTTCTAGTTGACTGCCTCTGTAGGAGACCTTTACATTTTAGACCGCTCCCGGTTTATTTCTGACCAATCAGGGCATCGAATTGGTTCAAGGAATCGATCTTTCGCTTTCACACACACAGTGTTATTGTCTCAATGGTGGAGAAACGTGGGGAGGGAGTGGACATTTTTTGGTTTTTAAGGTGTGTGTGTGTGTGTGTGTGTGTGTGTGTGTGTAGAAGGGGCTACAGATGTTCCTGGTGGTCGTGGCAGCGCTCTCGGTTCCCGTGCTGTTGCTAGGGAAACCGCTCTTCTTCTACTGGCTGTATCGCGGTGGGAAAGGCTTGAGGAGGCGACGGGTGAGGTTCTACTGTTCCTGATCTCTCATTAGCTAATGTGTTCCACCTCTGATCTCTCATTGGCTACTGTGCTCCACCTCTGATGTCTGATTGGTTGAGCCTGCGTGTGAACCCTGATGATACGGCCCCTCCCCCCAGGGCTATGAGAGGGTGAGGCGCGCCAGCGAGGATGATGGCTCCACGACACCACATTATGATGAAGACGAAGAGGAGGGGATGGAGGAAATGACAAGTAGAGAGGCCGCCGCCGCCGCCGCCATGCCCAAACAGGTCAGCACTGACGGCACCTTCCACCTGTCAATAACACTGGGAACACGACTCAGATGTCTATGGAGTTGGTGTTCTAATGTCTTCATTGACTTTGTTTCATTTTGTCTTCCAGTTTGACTTTGCTGATGTGATCCTACACCAGTCCATCCATACCATAGAGTTCTGTCTGGGCTGCATTTCCAACACGGCCTCGTACCTGCGTCTCTGGGCTCTAAGCTTGGCTCACGCTCGTAAGTCCCTAGTGGAGGCCACAGTCACTAGTGAAGGCTACAGTCACTAGAGGTGGCTACAGTCACTAGAGGAGGCTACAGTCACTAGAGGAGGCTACAGTCACTAGAGGAGGCTACAGTCACTAGAGGAGGCTACAGTCACACTAGAGGCTACAGTCACTAGAGGTGGCTACAGTCACTAGAGGAGGCTACAGTCACTAGAGGAGGCTACAGTCACTAGAGGA
>JAOPJH010000103.1:5973298-5984911 GCA_027122575.1 Merluccius polylepis
CACACACACACACACACACACACACACACACACACACACACACACACACACACACACACACACACACGCACACACACTGATGACCATCTGCCTCGTCCTATGTTTACTGCTTGTTGACACATCTGAATCCTTTGCATGTCCCTGGCGGTAGTAGTATTTACTGAGGGCTGGGGGGTGTGTCTCTGGTCCTCACCTGAATGGTAACATGAGCTCTAGCGTTGTAACTAGACACCTGTGTTGCTATGGCAACGGTTACTTAGATATACGAGGAATAACCGCCACCGCACTGCTAAGTGGTGTTGTTAAAGGGGCCGTGTCATAGATTTGTGTTGGAGGCCACATCTAGATATATCGTTTAGTTCAAATAAATGCACTTTACTCATGGTATGAAAGAACAGTTTACTTTAAAGGAACTGATGCATGCTATGATGATAACCATGGTATGATCTTTATCAATTTGACCTCTGCTGAAGTTTATATTCAAAATAATTGTTCAATAGCATTTTTTTGGCGGGTGCATGTTTTAGTTGTAGCAATTAATCTGCTGTCTTTTTATTCATGGTTTTTGTTTGTTGCTGTGTCTGCAAGCTATTGAAGGCAAGTGCAAAACCACTAACAGACAGGGATGATACTGGAAACTAAAACAATATTGAGGTGTAGAGATTTGGTGTGACTAGTGCTGTGTAGTAGAGATAAAGCAGATAAAGCTTACACCAGCATTCAACGGTTGTCAGAGTGACTAATGCTCAGAGTAACTAACAAATAAGCTAGAACTTTATTAATGGAAAATGTACAAGGACATTCGTGCCATTGCTCAGAAATTACAACAACATAAGAATAAAAGCAATAGAGTTAGGGCTGGGCAATAATTCAATATTATCGTTTATCGCCATTATATGGTATTGTATTGTCATGAAATGAAGTTTTTGGACTGATCATGATACCCAGTTTTATAGTATAAATTAATTACACTGAGAAGATTTGCCCTCAAAATAACCAATATGAGATTTGAAACATGAAAGGAAGACTAGTTTTAATCCGAAACAATACTTTAAATGTCCATATACTTCAATGTAATGACCCTCACTTTGATTTTTTTTTGTCATTTTGAATTCATAAGCATATCGTGATATTTATCGATATTGTGTAAAATTACACATAATTATTGTGATAATGCATTGTTCCATATCGCCCAGCCCTAAATGGAGTAAACAATAAGGAGTAAACACCAGTGCCTAATAGAATAAAAATAAAAGAAGGGTAAAGTAAGTAAACTTAAATTGACAAGTAGAAGAGGAAAGTAATATTGCACATGATATTGAAAGTTATATTAGCAATGAATTGGTTACACTGAGTTACTCATGACCCAAAATGTTGACGACATACACAGCTCAAACTTTGCAGGTTAACACTGTGCTGCCTTGTAACTGGTTGATGTCCTCTACTTCACCACTCTTTGACTGTGGAGAGACTAAACCTCTGTCTCCTGTTCAGCTGGAAAGGTGACTTCAAATGAAGAGTTGGAGACCATCTTGCAGTCAGACAACCCTTCCATCTTCACATTTGATGTGGGTGAAAATATAGATATTTTTTAAAGATTTGACTGATCAAAGACAATTGCAGTGTGGACAGAGATTTCAAGTAGCCAATATTTTTTTTGAACATGGAAAAACCTAGAACACATGTTCATTAGACGGTTGTGAAAGTGATTTGTGTGATGGCTTTTAGGTGGTAGCTGATAATGATCAAAGTGCTTTCATAAATGCTTTTTATTTTTACAAATCCATGCAGGTGGTCTCGGACTCCAAAATGACGCGCCAAGCCCTGAGCGAGATCGAGTCCCGGCATCATGACATCATGGATTTGGAGTCCAGTATCAGAAAGCTGAATGAGATGTTTACTGACATCGCCCTGCTAGTTGACACCCAGGTACGATGTAAAGTTATAATATCTAAATAACGGCATTTAAAAATGATGTAGTCATTGATGCAACACGACTAGTTTTTATTATGTGTGATGACCACTAGATGGCACACTCACGAATCATGGTACTCTTAAATTTAGTTAAGAAACAAATATGTTTACTGCACAGATAGGAGCATCTTTTTTTTATGTGAACATCTTTTTTTGTGAAAAACAAACGGGCAAGCCGCCTCCGAGCCTTCAGCCATGGTTAGGCAGGCATAGTATTTTGGAACGACCGGAAAGATGTTGGCTCCCCCTTGTGGCAAATTTATTGGAATAATTAAACACCTAAACCTTTTTAATATCCGAGTTTTGTCGTGTCGACTGGCTATGTGAAGCCTGTGTGAGCATGTGCCCCCAGTGTTATTAGTCATTATTTATAATTAATCAGTATTAATAATCTAAATCAGGAAATTGATATAGGACTACTTGGCGAACTAGACAGCTTTTTCTAGTCACTCGTGAGGTTAGTCACGATTATTCAGATTCACGTTAATAATTGATATTCACCATGATCAACTTTAATTTGAGTGTTTTTTTATCGGGATCTGCGATGCAATCTTTTATCGTCCCAATCCGTATTCACCACCACAGTGCCCTAATTCAATGTTGATCCTAGTTCCGGATCTGTGTAGCTCTTTATGACGAACGACGCAATTTGCTTCCAGTTTCTGCAGTCCCACTACTGATGTTCATTTGATGTGAGGCTTGTCTATCAAATAAGTTAAGCTTAATGAGTGAGCACATTCATTAGTGTAACTCTTAACAGCTGGTAAAATAAAATCAATTGGGAATATTTGGTAGTGCTGCTTTTTATAATATTTATAATAGTGATACTTTTGGCACTCAGGTGTTTAATTTGGTAAATGTTTTGGCTTTGCTGTCAAATACATTGGATTTCAGCCATGTGCATTGTTTTTAGTGCTATTTTTGACATTGAATTTCACTTAAGTATATACATGTGAACCCCGTCATCTTCTCTAGGGTAACCTGACGAATAACATTGAGAAGAATGTGAGCAGCGCTGCGGAGTACGTTTTTGTTGCCAAAGGAGAGACCAAGAAGGCTGTGATCTACAAAAAGAAGTCATGCAGGGTAATAGCCTGAGACCTTATGACGAGAGGTTACTATCAGTAAAACCATGTGACTCCCACCTGGTCAAACCATTTAAGTAAAAGAAATGTATCACAACACTGGAATTTCTTTGCTTGACTCTGATGCTTCATTTTACTGCCATTTGTGTTGTTGCTCTAACTGATGTGAAAACACTTGTTAAATAAAACCATTATCTATTGAATTAGAATGAAGTTTGCTTCCTGCTTGTACATCCAGCATTTGTGTTTACTGTCCATTGATAGAATTACAATAGTTAACAGTCTATCACTAACATTTCAAGTTCTGTTGAATAGATATGGGAAAGCAGTTGCGTGTATCTTGAAGACACATCATACTTGCTCCTATAATATGAAGTGACGTTAAAGTAGGACTGATGAAGATTTGATTGGTAATGAGTGGAGTAAATTGGAGGATGTCCCAATGATGTTGTTAATGTTTTTTAAAGCAAATTATGCAATTCATAAAAATATTTGCGGTACAAATCGCAGAATATACACCATTGTGTGAAGTGCAAGAGTTATGGCTAAATGTATAAAGCAATGAGCGGTCACCAGTTTTAAAGTCACTGACCGCACAATCTAAGACAATAGCTGATTAACATCAGGTAAGCAATGGGTTAACCCACTCTTTGTGGTGTTTGATATTTATACAAGAATGTAGAGCTATAAGTGTCTATTTTATCCATTACCCAATGAACCTTTTAGCCATTTCTAATACAATGAAGTTGAACAGAAATCCATTTCAAAGTGAAATTCAGTCAAAACATAGTTGACACTTCATGGTGTGTAGGGTCCAATGACCAAATTAATAAATATCAACATTGTATTGGATATGGATTTTAAATTTGAACAGTTTTGAACCAATTCTTCTATCTTTTGCCCTCTCAGGCCATTATAAATAACAAACTCCCATTTGGATTGGTCTATTCCTTTAAATACATATGCTGGTGGCTTTTGTCATACATCATACAACACCGTGAACACACAATTAGCATGGGTGAGAAACTCACTCCTAAACTTGAGCTTTGATTTTCTAGTTGAGCTACACATGTCTTTAGTTAAAGACAATGTATCCCAATCCTAACGGTTGATTGTTTGTTTCTTTTGGCAGAAGTACATCATTATTGCTGCAGCCATTGCAGCAGCGCTGGCTTTGATCGCGCTAGTGGTGGGCTTAGCCGTGGGACTTCCTAAAACCTAATCTCCCACCATCCAACACGACATGGTAAGATTGTGTCACTCATTTGTCCTTGAACTAAACCAAAAACCAATATTTCAACCTTAAAGACACTGTCGGTAAGATTTAAGAGCTATAAATTGAGTGCAACAATAACACAAAGTGTTTAAAATGAGTACTGCAGTCCAAATTCACAATATTGGAGAGAGTTGTCTCCGCCTGCCGCTTCCTCCCCAGAGAAAGATAGGTCATGCGGGTTGCCAGGTTGAGGACACTAAATGAACAATTTCAAAGGAGAACATACTGGCTGTTCCTTAATCTCTGATGACATGTCATGGTCATTTTATGATTTAGTACAGTACATGTGTAGCATATAGCCCCCTTTTAATTTTTGAAATGTCATAGCCATCCGTCAGCTACTAGTGACTGAAATGCTCTGTGAGAATATCTGATCTGGTTGACCTGCCTCTGTATGAGGCAATTTCGATTTTAGATTGCTAATTTCTGAATCAGGGTTTGTTTGTTTGTTTGCTTGCCTGTCAATCCCAGGCAAGGTGGTGAAGTGCAACGCTTGTGCGTGCAGTGCAACACTTCTCAATAGTGGAGAAACATCATAGAGGGAGGGAGCAGAGAGGGACCGGCGTTCTTTTGGGTTGTTTAGTTTGGAAATCTTGCTCTCCTGCTGTTTTCTGCTCCTCTTACCGACAGTAGCTTTATGTCCTTATGTAACACAAAATGTCCTCATTTGATTTGTGCAGATGGACACTCAAATGAAGGACCGTACATTACATTTTACACACCAGAAGATGGCACTGCAGTTCTGGCTTACAATTGGACATTCTGAAAAAGTGGACTTAAGATGACGATGTAAAATGTCTTACATGAATGTATTTGATTATTGCATTTTTTTTGTTTAGTTATACCAATAGGATGCATTAATATATGCACTGATTAACTATTTAATTGTACCTTTATTTAATGTAGAGAACTTCATAACCACAATGTTTGCACTGTCATTGTTGTCCTGTGCCTTTTTTTTTAAATTATTATATTATTTTATAAAAATCATTAGCTGTGGAACTTTTTGTCAAAAATTAAAAAAAAACCTTTATGGAGTAAAAAAAACAATACGCTGAGCAATAGGACCAAGTGCTCATGGGCAGAGGTTATCAAGAGCTAGTGCTGACCTCCCTCTCATCCCAGGTGTCTGTGTTTCCCAGAAGGCAGCTTGTTATGTTTGATGTTAATGGATGAGCCTGCTTTGCATGGCATTTTATGTCACATTTACAACATATGTCCCAAAGACAAGGACAAGAGGTAAATGAAAAAGACCCTGTATTTTATCTGCTGCCACGGCTGCATGAATCAGCATCCATTGTTAGGTGTGGTATCATAGTCTCTCGCTCTCTACCCATCTCTCTCTCACACGCACGCACACACACACATTAGCACAAATGAGTGGATACACACACACACACACACACACACACACACACACACACACACACACAATGTACATTAGCACACCTAAGTGGGTGCCCACACACATTGCATTTGCCCCTCACCCCAGTAGTCTTGGTCCTGTCTTTAATGGAGGAAAGTGAGACAGTTAACGCAACTGGACCCCAGCCAGGAACAACCCGTTGACTTCTCCCTCTCTTGCTCTACCTCTCTCCCTCGCTCTACCACTCTCTCTCCTCAAGATAACATTACACAGCACTCTACACTGTGCTGAAACTCCTGAATTACAAATATGCGGCTGAGAGGATAGGGAGAAATTGCTAATAATGACAATGTAATCTGAAGAGGAGAATATATAATTCTGAAATGAAAAAAGATATTGATTGGAAATGCCAGGAAATAAACGACATACCGTAAAAAGTTCACTTTATTAGATTTGACAAATGTGGCTTTTGCCCATTTTTGGTGTGTGTCTGGGCTGTATTCCACATCGATGAGTGGATTTGTTTTTGGCATGAAACACAGCTGGATCAAGGACAGGTCAGCCGTTCCAATCCTGTGCTCAGGACAAGTTAACTGTCATTGTGTCAAACAAAAAGGCCCTGAAATAACCTTCAACACAGCCACAGCGGAGCTGCGTTCATGTCTCCAGATGGAATGGACAGCAGCATCGACGACAGGAGATACACAGGGAGATACTCAGGGAGATGGATAAGGGTTCGAAAAGGACACGATGAAGTGAAGGTGCTTTTGGAATTTAAAAAAAAATGGAAACAGTCTCTTTTTCTTTGTCGTTTCTCCATTTCTGGCAAATGGCCGGCCTTTTTGTTGTTACTTCTTAGCTTTGCCCTGGGCGGCAACCGCCTCCATGGCTTTCTTCACCGTCTCCTCGTCGCCCAGGAAGGCCATAGGCTTGACGGGCTTCAGGTTGGCATCCAGTTCGTACACGATGGGGATACCTGTGGGCAGGTTGAGCTCCATGATGGCGGCGTCGGACATCCCTGGAGAGAGGGAACAAGACCCGACTAGTCAGTAAAGTGAGTTAGTGCTGAGTTAAGCCGGCAGCATACTTTAAAAAAAGGAGATTTTTTTGGCCAAGGCCGAAGTTCTTGGTCCCTCGGTTTCGGTTTGGTCACTGAACGTTCCATTAGTTAAGACCGGGGGGTCTCCATGGAAACAGGAAATCTGATTGCTGACAGGAGATCTGAAGTATGCTGCCCGCTTTTAGTGCTCAAGTGTTTTGGGGTTTCACTGCAGCCATCACTTTTGTTGAATATTACTTGAGATTATGCATGATAAAAAGAACTAGACCCTATCGCCACTTTGAACCGCTTGGTTACTTAAAGATGCTGTAGGTAAGATTCAAGAGATATATAATTTGAGTGTAATCTGTTGCCATAGAAATGCCATGGCCATTTGTCAGCTGTTAGTGAGTGAAATGCTCTGTGAAAATGTGTTTCACAGAACTAATGTAATGTTCCTGGGAAATATGTTGCTGTCACACAGGGAAACATCCAAAAACACAATCATTTTCAAGTAGCAGCGAAGAAGATGTTCATAAGTGTCCCAGGACCATTCAGAAAACCTTTTTTGAAATATTGTGGTTTAGACTGGATTGGCAACCTGTTATTAATGTGGGATTTTGAGAATACAACAGTGTTCTCTCTGCTTTTCCGCTCTGTGCTGTTGAATAGAGTCAGCAAAGCAAATATATATCTAGATTGCTTTGCTTGCTAAATCGAAGTTTCAATCAAAAGAATTACTGGAGGTTTTCCTGATCCATGCAACACTGCCACTAGAAAATGGCCAACCTTTGCGACAGAAAGGTCGTGCTCGTAACACTAAACCACGCGGATGGCCTTTACCACTGTCTGAGCGCCGGGTGAGAGAGAGAGCGAGACCAGGATATTTTTAGACACTGTAATCTGGGAATGTGTACTGTGCGCCTGTGTGTCCATGTGTTTTGTGTATAGGATAACATTGAAATACTATGATGTTTCTCCACATACACATGAATAAATAAAACGTCAAAACATGTCTCAGTTTCATTTAGAGCTAGAGTGTCGGAGAGGTCAGAGGTCACTTCATAAAGTCAGAGTTCAGTTTAAATGTGACACCTGAACTTTTCCATTTGCACGCGCACAACCTTCAACCCTACAACCTTCCCCACTCATATTCATAGTCCTGCTACATAGCATAGTCCTGCTACCTTAGTATGTGTTCCTTTATTTTCTGTATTTAACAGCTCTTCCTTCTACTCACCTGCTTCACAACTTGACGATGACACAGAGAAACCATCACAGACACAAAAAACATTGAAAAACATCCCTGTTACTTCTGAATGTTTTTTTTTTCAACGGTCTACTCACCCTCCAAGTGCTTGACGATGCCACGGAGACTGTTGCCGTGGGCGGCGATGATCACGTTCTTGCCGGCCTTGATCTCGGGAGCGATGACATCATTCCAGAAGGGCAGGGCTCGGGCGATGGTATCCTTCAGAGACTCACATGTGGGCAGCTCGCCCGCCTTCAGCCCCTTGTAGCGCCTCGACTGGTGTTAGCATGGAGCACACACACATCATATGATGACTGCACTACAGTTGCAATAAAGTTGTGGAAAGCGATTAGCGGAAAAATAAATACATCAGAATTTCATGTCTTATTGTTATCTCTCATTCTGCTGCTTAATTTGTATCCTTTTAAATGTTTTTCTGTTTTTTTCTTTGGCCATTTGACATTTGAAACGTACACTTGAAACTTGAACTTGAAAATGTATATTATTACTTTTGTTTATTACATGTGCTATAATTCATTGGTTAATTGAATTGTTCTTTCTTTTTCAGTGCATCAATTGAGGTCAAGCTTAATTGTGTTTTCAGCCAGCCTACTGTATATACACTGTACAGTATATACATATACAAATTCTCCATGTATCACTATTACGGCTAGCTCCCTCACCTCGCTGATGATCTTGTGGTAGGGGTGCCCAGCGTCCATGGGCGGCGGCGGTGTGTCAAAGGACCGCCGCCACACCTTCACCTGCTCCTCGCCGTGCTTCTCCGCTGTCTCCGCCTTGTTGAGGCCCGTTAGCCCGCCGTAGTGGCGCTCGTTTAGGCGCCAGGTACGCACCACGGGCAGCCACATCTGGTCCGTGCCCTCCAGGATGGTCCACAGCGTCTTGACGGCGCGCTTCAGCACCGACGTGTAGCACACATCGAACTTGATTCCCGCGTCCCGGATGGCCAGCGTGCCGCGCCGGGCCTCCTCCACGCCTTTCTCGCTGAGGTCAGCGTCAAACCAGCCGCAGAAGCGGTTCTCCTGGTTCCACGAGCTCTCGCCGTGACGCACAATCACCAGACGGTGGACGGTGGCCATTGTTGTTGCCCGGTGTTGTGTTTTGGGTAGACAACGAAGATTTAACCTTTCACTGAAGCACAGGCCCCTCGGTGCTCACACACAGACTGACAGCAGAGTAACAACACGGTCTCTTTTTATAGCCGGCTGGAATTTGGCTATGGAGTGGTGAGCCGGGGCCTTCCGTGGCCGTCCACCTGTCACAGGCCTCCCCTCGCTCTGATTGACGTGCAGGCAGGGCCAATAAGAACAGGGTCCTTTCTGGAACAAGGCTGCGAAGGCCAGAGGTCAGAGATGGAAGCTAAAATAGCAACATGACTTTTAAATGGAGAGAGAGAAATTGAGATCTGAACCTGCTGTTGCATTGTAATATGGTGATATAAGTATGTTCATATCATACTGTGAAACATGCCAATATCAACCATTTAGCAGGTTTGTGTGTGTATGTGTGTGTGTGTGTGTGTGTGTGTACATGTACATGGGGGGGGGCGTGTGTGTTGTTGGGGGCTGATTTGAAAATGTGTACGTGTCGGAGAGAGAAGGGGAGTGTGTGTGTGTGTGTGGGGGGGGGGGGGTAGCTAAAGGTTAGGTGACAAAATTATATAACAAAAAGGGGAGGAATCACAACCTATGGTGTATTATAGCTTTGAGTAAAGCTGTTATCCACAACCCAGTAACTAACTTGCATTATACTTGTAGTCCTGTAGTCCTTGTTTTTGTCTAAACAGCATCATTAAGCAAACATCTAAAGAAATGGTTGATGAATAAAAAAATGTTGTCCTTCTATTTGTTTAACGCTTTCCCTGGTACCCCGTATTCAACGCCACAACGCTATGAACTGTGGGTAATTCCCTCAGGTAAAGTCTGCAGAAATTAGGACTTTCGGAAAGTGTGCATAGTCTGCAAGAGAGCCCTCATGCACTTTTGATGATTGACAGTGGTTGCACGATTTGACAGTGGGACAGCCCTTGGCCCTCTTGGACTTAGCGGGAACGCGCCTAAAAGTCTGTGAGTCTGGACTCACGTGTGGAGTGTGGACATTGGGATAGGGCCGAAGACCAAAACCGTGGTTGCATGTTTTCCCTGTCTATTTACACGCCAATGTCTGGAACTTCAACGTACGTCATAGCATCATGCCATAAAGGGGCGAAAATAAGTGTGTCCACCCGGGTGTCATATTTCCATCACTGCCGATCGGAGCTGGAGCCGATAAATACTACTGCAGAGTCATTTGTCCTAGGAATGAATGCTGATTGTAACCTTTCCCACTAAAGACAAAAGCCAGATGTTAGTGGGTGTTAGTTTGTTTTCCGGTGGTAAAGGGGATTTAGTGATGCATGTGGATCAAGACCTAGTGGACTGGATTGTGGACTACCTCACTACCTCTGATGTGGTGCTGTTGGGTGACTCTTGGGTCACACCTCCGGACGTTCTCTGATGACTCCACCATCGTTGGTTGCGTCGCAGGCGGAAGGAGCTGGTGATGGACTACTGGTGGAGTAATACATGGACAGTGTCCATGTATTTGGCTCATGTGTTCCCTCATTCCCTATTCCCTTTTTAGAGAACACTATGTAGTACACGATGTATGGAATTAGTACAGGGGGAATTTGGACACTTGTGTACCGGAAATCCATTGGCTTGACGTGTATTGGTCTCATAAACAAGCCAGCATGTGTTACCCTGTGACAGCTCATTTGCATAAAGAATCTGTATGTGCTGGGCCATCTCTATTGGATTAATCCGATGACAATGAAAACCGCTATGCATCATGTGTGAGGAAGAATGCACATGGGAGCAGTAACCAAGCATCTTCAAGGAGAAAATGGGTGTACATGATTCTTATAGGTAAAGGTCCACATCGTGGGCAGTAACAACAAAGGAGGGGAGTGCAAAAATGGAGGGAGGGACACTACAAAATGGCGACACCCTAAATAGTGCACAATATGGGGCATAAGTGGACCAATTAGAACACAGCCACAGTCTCATTGCCCCATGCTGGGAGACAGGCTTCTTTGTGACCTCAGCACCAGCCAATGCTGACATCGCTCAGTCTACTTACATCATCCCCGCCCCGGACACGCTTTACCTCTGCACTCCATAATGTATCCCCCTCAAAAAAAGGAGCCTGCGACCTACATCACTTTCTTTTTATTTCATTCAATCCTTGGAGTCACAACCACCCCTCCATAAACATATTCTGGAAGTGGGAAGGCACTTCGACTCTCTTTACATTATTATTTTAAAACTTTTTTGGCCCAGAAAGCCGACCCAGAATACTATTGCGGTAGTGAGAATCAGAACAAGGTGTGTGTGTGTGTGTGTAAGCACAACATCAGGATGACTCAGCTTTTTCATAAAACCCCTGTTCCCACTGAAGATCGCTGCTGCTGGCTGACTGTTATGATACGGGACGGTCCCTAACCACCGCGCCCTGGGCTGCTCCTGCGTCAGCACACACTTCATCACCCACCCACACACACACACACACACACACACACACACACACACACACACACACACACACACACACACACACACA
>JAOPJH010000103.1:6015417-6030232 GCA_027122575.1 Merluccius polylepis
GGAGGTCATATGTGTCTAATATCACATGGATGTCTTAAAAAATGGCTTTTCCTACATGATTTTTTAGAAAATAGGCAGTGAAAAGTGAAAAGGCACCGGTTTCGTAGAATGACCCAGGTAATGTCTTGGCGAACAAACTAAGCTAGCCAAAGAATACCACTAGCTTACCACCTGGACATAGTAGTGGCCTAGTACATTTATTATATAAGGTTTTGCTTGGTTTGACAATTTTGATTTTAGACTGCCCCCGGCTAATTTCTGACCCATTAGGACACCTCGTCCCTGGTTGTTTTGGGGAATCAATTGTAGCCTGTCAATCACAGGTGCGTGAATACAACACTTCTCAATGGTGGAGAAACGTAGGGAGGGGGGGAGCAGAGAGGGAGGGGACATTGATTTGGGTTGCTTATTTACAAAATCTCAACTCGAAAATATTACCTACACCTTAAAGCACACATTGGCAATGTAAACTGCATCAACTAGGTGGTGGAGGTGCAGCACATTGCGTCACGTAATCAAACGCATGGCAAAAGCATTGTCTATGTTAAAGCTGTCATTTATCATTATTATAGATGTATTTAGATTTATTTGTACTGTAAGTATTGAGTAGTCATTGCAGGACCGTCATATTGGGACATGTGTGGTCAGAATCAGTCATTTGCAACCTTTGACCTTGCCACCTTTTGTTGAAGCTGGGGTTGTCGTGCAGTTCAAGAATGATACCTGTTCCAGTGTCTTACACTGTTTTAACCGAAGATCCAAAACTGTAAAACAGGGTTTGAAAACAAGAAAGAAGCCTTCATCGAGTGCCTCACAATATGTGATTTGTCTCGAAACCTAGTCTGGGGTCTGTCTTAGAACTGTCTTGGCAAAAACAAATTCTGTACAGAAAACGCGAGAACACAGAACCATGAGTTAATCATTATTTGTACACTTAGGTAACACTAGATCCTGTGAGTGAGTTCACAATATGTTTTCTACAGCTTTATCCCACATTGGGCAACTAGTTGTATTGCTGACATAGTTATGGAAAAACATTGGATACACACAAGGCATACTGTCATCATTAAGTGCTTCATCTGGGACTCATTACCATCAGTAATCATGCTATACTGTTAGCCTCATTAGCTAATGTGAATGAATGGATAACCTCTAATCTAATTCCAATTCAACTGTACCCAATTTAAAAACGTTTTTCTAAATATATACAACACTTGTGTATGCATGTGTGAAAATATGTTTATATATGTATGTATATATGTGCATGTGTGTACATGTACATATGTATATCTATACGTATGGCTAAGAGAAGCCAGTAAGTCTTTAAGAATAGAATGAATGACTGAAGGTAAGTAACTACTGGGTGGGATATACTTTGATAAGAAGATTTTGGCAGGGTACAATATAATAATTGAGATGTATGCTGTTTGTTTAATGACGCCAGGAGTTTCCTACCATCTACTTTGATTTTGAACAGGTCATTACATGAAACAGGCCTGAAAATCAATTGAGACAGACATACGAAAAAGTAATTCTAACAAATGGCAATTTAATATTTTTGTCTGGTAAAAAATCTGTTTGTCTAGTAAAAATTTTCATCTACTCGCCAGTTGTCTGGTAAGCCAAAAAGTTAGTTTCAACCCCTGGACACATATACTCTGAAGCCTGGTTAGTTTGACCCAGAGGGCAATTGGAATATGTATTAAAATTAAACTCATCATCAATTAAGATACAGTGATAATAATGAGATGCAGGTTCCTAACATTGACTTCATCTGTGCTGCCATTCATGTTGTTGGTGGAAAAAACGGTAATAGAGAATGTGAAGTTGACGTCACACCGCATTGAACGGTGTTGAACGCGGCATGTTTAGAGGTCCCTGCCTTTGTTGGTTCTGTCTCACAAGATGGCGACGGCATGACATACCTTCACATTCCCTACAGGAGGCAGAGGGAATCCAGTTGAACCGGTTGGTGCTGTGATATAAACTGTGAAAATAAACAAAAACAGGTTTCAAACAGGTTTACCTGTTTAAAGGTACCTTTAAACAGGTAAACCTTATAAAGGAAAATCAGTGTTCCTATTGAGGAACCATGGCAGTATACAACATTGAGGTGACCACGGGAGAAAGGCTCTTTGCGGGAACATCCGACTATGTATACATTACCTTGATTGGAGCTGAGGGAGAGAGCGAGCGCACGCTGTTGGACGAATGGGGGAATGACTTTGCAAAAGGAACGGTAGGTGGTTTGTTCTAAGGATTTCTTAAATCCTTTGCTGTTGCCTCATAGAGGCCAATCGTATCTATTTGACCTGTCAATTTCAGAGTACTTCAAATGAGTTGAAACAAGTTGTGCTCCACCTCTTGTAGACTGGAAGCTACTCTGTGAAAACCCCTCGGACTTTGGGGGAACTTTTCCTCCTCAAGGTGGAGAAAGATCCCGTATTACTTCTAGCGGAAAACCTGTGGTTCTGCTCCAAGATAGTGGTGACCACACCTGAGGAAGAAGTCATTTTGTTCCCCTGCCACAGATGGGTGTCGCGTGGTGAACTTGTAGAGCTAAGAGGAGGGCCAGGTCAGGTTCCAAAGAGGCAGATGCTAGAAAATCTATTTTCTGCTCCTTCAATATATTTTCTTACCTCCAATGAAAAAGTATCTGTTATTGCCTGTATTTCCACTTAATTATGAATGCTTTAGTTTGAATAAGAATAAGAATAATGATGATGCTAATAATCCACTACCTATTATACTTTTTTATAGCCAGAAAGATTTTTGAGGATGTTCATCCTGTGCTACTGGAGCATCGTAGAAAAGAGTTGGAACTGAGAAAGCAAGTGTACCAGTGAGTCACCATTTCCCATTTTGATTTGGTTTGAAATTACACAACTTATACAGTTGTAAGTACTGTTTGGAGGTCATCCCATGTTTTTGTTTTTGTTGTTTTCGTTTGTTATCCTAATGAGGTATACCACGTTAGCTGAGGGCTTACCAAAAGTCACCAGTTTCAAAGAGGTCTCTGATATCCCAATTGACAGTGTTTCCACATCCAAAATAAAGAAAACATCCACAGTATTTTCGTAAGTACCTGCAAAATCTGGATTTAATCAATATAATTCAATTTATTACCTGTTCAATTCAATATATTACCTGTTCAGATAAACATTGGAATTCTTTTCTTTGCATAATTTTGTTTCCCAATCGTACATTATATCCACTGCTAGTGCTGCTGAACTCAAGTTAAAGGGACTAAGAAACTCTACCAAGAATTGGAACCACTTGGAGGACCTTAAATCGGTCTTTTGGTTCAAAACATCACCCTTGTTTGGTAAAAGTGGTTGCAAAATTTCCAATTGGCAAACCTACTGCAATATTTGATTTGATTTGTATTTGTATGATTTGTATTATCTCACTATAAATGTAAATGATCACAAATGTATACATACGTTGCATTTCATTCACACGAGTTGACACACACTGCTCGATAGTGCGATTTAAAGTGAATCGTGTGTTTCTACATCACCTTTCCAGAATACGTCATTGAGCACTGGAAAGACGATGACTTCTACGGGTTCCAGTTCTTTAATGCGGTGAACCCCAATATAATCCACCGCTGCTCCCAGCTTCCTCATAACTTCCCAGTCACAGAGGACATGGTGAAGCCATTTCTCCAGGAGGGTAGCTCCCTGCATGCAGAGATGAAGGTATGAAGAAAGGTTTCTTTATTGGAAATAGCTATGTTCTACTTTCTACTTCCACTTCTTTCTCAATAGTCTCAGTAGTAATGAATACATATGTCATGCAAATCACATACAATTCAAAACCAATCCAGTAAATGTGAGTCATTACAATCCATGAAATGCCGAAATATTTGGACCTTCTAGTGTTCTTCATCTTATTTGCTAACTGCTTGCCCTGTTGGCCATCTTGCATCGTAATATTCTCCACCTGCCATACAGAAAGGGAATGTCTTCCTCTGTGACTACAAGACATTGGATGGGGTACACACCAGGGTCTATAATGGTGAACCACTAACTGTAGCGGCTGGTCTCTGTTTACTGTACAAGAACTCACAAGATGAACTGAGGCCCATTGCAATACAGGTATTATCATGTCCATGGTGTACTGTCACATATGACCAGATGAAGTATGTCTTGGTGAATGTTACTGTCTATTAAGTCACAGGTATACACACTTTAGACACACTATTTCCGGCGCAAATATACTGTAATACTAATTCTGGACGATTGCAACTGGTCTGGACCTTTTCCCCAAAAATAATATGTTTGGAGGAAGGCTGTTGACTGGTTCTTTAAATTATTAACTTGTCTCAGGTGTTTTAGTATTGTAGGCTGAAACATATGTGATGCAATGTTACCCTCTAGTGGTAAACTTGGATAGTGGAACTTGACATTGCTGAAATTAAGCTATGCATTGAGACTGAACATCCCATCTGCTGATCGTTGTATTATGTTAGCCGAATGTTAACATAACATGTCATAATGTGTATTAGTCCGTTCCCCCCCAGCCTCACCCCTTCTGCTCCTCTTGTCTGCTCTGCAATTTATCCATCATCTGTACATAAACAAATGATTATGTCTGGGCAATGAAAAAAAAAAAGATTAATGGATTTTGCCATTCAGAGTATCTTTGAAACCTTTTGCTTTTCACAGTGAAAGCAGGCTTGATGTATACTAGGATCTTCAAGCCTTGTTTTTTTTGTTTGTGTCCTTGCAACGACCCCAGCTGCAGCAACAACCCTCAGGGGAGAACCCCATTTTTCTACCAAGTGACACAGAGACAGACTGGCTCCTTGCCAAGATGTTCATCAGGAACGCAGACAGCATACAACACCAGTCTGTCCATCATCTCATGAATGCGCATTTTCTGGTGCAAGGATTTGCCCTCGCCACACTGCGCAACCTCCCTTTGATTCATCCACTCTACAAGGTGGGTCCAGGTTTACCGTGTATGCTTGAAGCGTACGCTAAGCTGCAGTGTATTACTTTGCAGTATATGGTCTGTGAACATCTGGGCACATGAGATCTGTGAACATCTGGGCAAATATCCACTGAAATTGACAGTTTCTGAAACTTTCCATGAGCTCCTTGGTTCTTGGCCAAACTAACCTGATCGATCCAGACCTCTACAACAAACCTGCACTTGATTGATAACATGAGTTTTGTATTTGGTTCATATTGTAGTGCTCCAGTGGGTAAACGGATCACAATGGGAAACTTTACAATTGAATGTATACAGCCTAGGATTCTGTTGTAGTGTGTTAGCTTGTATTAATGTCTTTACTGTTGATTGACAATTTTAGTATTCCTTGTTATTTCTACAGCTCCTTATTCCCCACTTCCGCTACACAATGCAAAAAAACGTGCGGGCACTTGCTGCCTTAAGGAACGAGGATGGATTATTTAACCAAGTATAAACACTTCATTTCACAAATATATCACTTTGCCATACCATACAATACCGGTCTGGGTGATCAAACCACCGTAACCGTCTCTCCTGGCTTCACTGAAACGTCCGTTACCAACATCATTCGTCAAAATGACTTCCTTGTAACGATTCTGATGAAGAGCATTCAACCTGAGTGCGCCTGCCTGAATGTAAACAATGGCAATATAGCACTTATGTATTTTGGAATCAACATGCGGCGGTCAGTACATGGACAAAAGTTTGTGGACAAAATAACAGTGAATCGCCATACAAGTATTTTACAAAAGTGCTTTATTGCTTTTGTTTATATTTGTGGCAGGAAAATGGCAGAATCGGCACAAAAAAGTGATAGACAAATTATATTGGCATTGGACGTTTAAGTGAAGCTAGGAGAGATTGTTACGATGTTTTGAACAACCGTCTTGTCCTTGAAAGGCTCTATGGAAGCTAAAAGTATTGTCAATTACACATTCCTTACTTGCTACTACTTACTTACCTGTAGAGTAGCCTAGGAGTAGCGGGATCGCTGAAGCTAATGGCACGAGCTCACTCGCAGACAACGTACAGCTCCCTCTGTCTGCCAGAGAACATCGCTGAGCGAGGACTCGAGTCTGTACCCAACTTCTACTACAGAGACGACGGGCTTAAGCTGTGGAGCCTCATCAATAGGTCTTTAACGAAGTCTCCATGTTATTTTATTGATTTCTTTGTTGATATGTCATGTAGGTTTTTTTTATGTCGGGTTTTTTCTAGCCAATGCTGGAAAATAACTTCTAGCTTAGGCCTACTCATGTTGTATTTTAGACCTGTAAAAAAAAAAAGGGACACCTTTTTCAAAACAGTTCCACCTTGTGGTTAGTTAAGGTGGTTCACAAAGTTGAGGTTTTTTTGTTGGCTGATCTTCCGCATGTCAGTTGGAGCACATGTAGCAGATGTATGCTGCAGGAAATTCATCTAAACCTGTAAGCATGATTCTTTTTTAAAAACGTTTTTGTTTTTCTCCTCAAGCTTTGTAATGGAAATGGTGGACAAGTATTACCCCTCAGACAACGACGTGAGCAGAGACTCTGAGCTGCAAGCTTGGATCAGCGACATCTTCACCAACACCTTCTTAGAAAATGGCAGCTCAGGTAGCGTTTGGTGCATGTAGGCTAGTTGCAATCTCATAACGCCACATTGTTATTAATGACACATGATCAATAATGCATATATAATTAGAATCATGATCTGTCAAAAAGGAATTCCTCAAGACTTTCGCACTGTGGAGGAGCTGACCAAGTTCGTCACCATGGTGATCTTCACAGCGTCGGCGCAACATGCTGCAGTCCACAATGGACAGGTGTCCGTTTCTCTTTTAAATAATTATTGATAAAAAATACATGTATTTTGAATGTATTTGAATGTCAACTGTAAAAGTATCTTATAAGTAAAAAATAAGTACATATAAAGTGATCCAATGTCTTCCTACATTTTAGTTTGATTACTTTAGCTGGATACCAAACAACCCCATGATGCTGTGCAAACCTCCTCCGTCGACAAAAGGACAGTCAAGTATGGCGACCATTTTGGAGACACTTCCCAATAAGGGGACAACGGCCAAATTAATGTCCAGCATTTGGATTCTCAGCAAGAAAGAACGAGAGAAAGATTTTGTAAGCTTTTGTCATGTATTGATTGTTTATTCATCTCAATCAATGGTCAATAACTTTTCTTTAGAGCTTATTGTCTATTTTCATGCTTATTTTTCCAGGTACCTCTGGGTTCGTACCCCTCTGAGCACTTTAGTGAACCTGACTGCAAACAGATCATTAAGGCGTTTCAAGGGGACTTGTCATACCTCAGCGAAGAGATTGCAATGAGGAATTCAGAACTCACGCTGCCTTACGAGTACCTGAACCCAGCTCAGATTGAAAATAGTATCGGCGCCTAAATTGGTCAAGGGTTAGGGTGAAACGAAACCCCAAAAATATGAATAAGAGCATTCGTTGGCTTCATTTTATTGTCCATTTTCAAGCCATTTGTAACCTCTTACTTTTGTGTTCTCAGTGTGTGTGTGTCTGTGTGCACGCGTGCAATCAGTCAATTCAGTCAGTTTGCACAAGAACGCTCACCATCACAGTGGACAGTTGAGGAATCAAACTATCCAATTAGAGACCAGGGGATGATTAGAGGGCCATGTTGGGAGAGGAGCCAGGTTGGGAATTTGGCCAGGAACCAGGGTTAGCACACTATAAAAGTTACACAGTTACACTCAGTTACACCTTTTGTTGTAAGCTGTTTTGTTGTAGTTTCACAACAAAACAGCTTTTGTTCTGTAGCCCGTGGTCACCTATGTTGTTTACAATCTGCTTTTGTGCTTTTTGATCAGGTTTGATCATACTTGTGTATGTATATTTTATCCTCTTTTTGATCTGCTAGGGAGCTAGGCACACCTATTTTTTGGTTCAGCAGTTAGGTTATTTTAGGTTAAATGCTGTTTTGGTTGTGAGTTTGGACCAGGCTCACTCTGAAGTAATTTGTATTGATTAAACTGTTTAATATTTGTCCTTTGTGCCAAAAAATGACCTTATTGGAAGCCCAGTCTCTAGCCTCCACTAAGCATTTTATTTACACATGCTTTGCAATCATATCTTTAACGACAATGTTGATGAGTTTGCATCCTTTCTGCCAAACGCTGCAGCAGAAAGGATGCAGGGGGCATGTCTCATTATCAACATTCCCAGAACCCCTCCCACTCAGAAATCATACTTTAAAATTAACATCTAAAGTCTGAAGGTATGGTTATATTTGATATCTATCATATGACCAATAATGAGGGTCACAATAATCTTGGTGCCTTTCCGCTGAAGTAAGACAGAATCATGAGATATAAGCAGAGGCATATAATCATAAAGGCAACTCCTCATGATCAGAATGAGTACGTTGTTGGTGACATGTGTAGAGTAGATAGTGTGAGATCAGTTTGTTGCAAAGAGCAGGAAGTGTTAGTCATATGATAGCAAAGAACAGGCAGGCTTGTCTCTGTACATGTAAAGAACACTGGAGTCAGATACCACGAGGACGAGGGGGAAGACGTCAACAGCCGGATGAGACAGCCCTTGTTATGACGTTTTCACTGATGTGTATATAACTTCCTGGGTCAGGGATAGTTGGTGTTCAGACTTTGTGAACTGACACACACTTTGTTGTCTGTCAGGGAAACATAGTCCCACCCAGGGCTCTGTAAAACTTTGCACACTCTACTGGCGTTAAGAATAAAACTGATTATTGAGTAAACTATAACGTCTTCTATCGCTTCATTAAAGAACACACGTGAGTAAGAGTTTCAAGAGAAACTGCTTTTCACAACAATGTATACCATTCACCATTCATTGTGGTAACCTCTCAGATGGATTGTGGGGTAGCTCTTACCCCAGTACTTGTGAGTAAAGGCCTGCAGCCCCTCCTTCACTGACACCTCTACTCCGTTGTCCAGGGCAATCCACTCCGTCTTCTCCAGCTTCCACACCAGCACCAGCGTTTCCATCACCTGCCTCTGGAGATCCAGAGACTCGAGGAGGGACCTGGAGACCTCTCGCCGCTTGACGCTGGTGTGGCCACTCATCTCCTCCAGCCCTCGACCCTCGTGCAGGACGTAGCCATAGTACTCTCTCAATGTTTCACTGAGCCTTGTCTGCAGCGGTTGGGAGGCAGACGACAGGTTGCTGAGGTTGGTGCCCAGTATGGCCCCGTCCATGCCCCCGTTGATCAGGGCGTCAGTGGCCAGGGTGGGCGCCCTGGACAGCCGGAACACCCTGGGCTGCACCACACTGTCCCAGCAGCCGTTGGGCCCCAGGCGATGTGCGGCAGGGAAGTCCTGCAGGCTGAGGAAGGACAGACCCAGAGACCTGCCCAAGGTGAGCGGGAAGATCCCCCCCGCTGCCGTGGATGCTCCCCCCACCACCTCCACCTCCACCTGCCGGGCCCTCAGCCCCGCTTCGATGCCCAGCAGCAGAGGAGCTAGAGCCACCGTGGTGCCGTCCGGCGCAAGCACCACGCCCCGCTCCTCCCCTTGGTCAGTCACCATGTGGTGCACGGCCTTGTCGAAGAAGCTAAAGGAGGAGGCGTTCAAGATGGCCTGGTCCAGGGTCAAGGAGTTGCCGGGGAGGTGGTTGGAGGCACCCAGGTAGTGGATGGTGAGCGGGTCGTCGTGGCCAGCGATCCTCCGCAAGGCCCTGACGAGGGCCAGCGGGGTCAGGGTGGGGTTGGAGTGTTCCACCTGCTCCACAGCACTGATGAAGCTCTCCATGTTGCGCAGGTGGGCGGTTGACACTGGAGCAGACCAATAAACAATAAGCGGGTGGGCGGTTGACACTGGAGCGAACCAATAAAAAATAAGCAGGTGGGCGGTTGACAGTGACGCTACAATAAACAATAAGCAGGTGGGCTGTTGACACTGGAGCGAACCAATAACAATAAACAGGTGGGCGGGTGACACTGGAGCCAACCCCTAAACAATAAGCAACATCCTGTGATTGGTGAAATGTAGAAACTATTTGTCGAACCTCACTGCAATTAGAAATAAAATAAGTCCAATCCATATGTTAGCACAGCTTACTTAATAAAATACTATCATAAGATTTGACTGTATAACAGAGAAAAAATATGTCTGTACTTGAATGATGAATTACATATACCTGCAGGTCGGCAATGGGCGCCATACGATGATACAGCCAGGATCAGGAAGAATGATTGTCCAAACGAGGCCATGTTGTCCTTGGTTTACCCGTCACTATAAAGAAACTCTCAAAATAGATTCCCCAAACATGAATCTTTACAAAAATAGATGTTCCGCAAAAACAGTCACCATGACAGTTAGGCCTACATGTATTTGTAAAATGATCGTCCAGGATGTGGCTTCGGTAACGTTCAACTCGCCACACAAATAGTTGGGGAGAAGAGTAGGCCTATGTATAGGATTTTGGTCTTGTGTCCCCACAGGAGGGGAGAATACTGTTTACACTGATGCCTCCAAATATTGATTAAGCCAAAGTTGAATTGTGTCATTCTAAAAACAAAGTCTGGTTCAGCTAGTTTCTAGGTTACACATGCTAGCCTGCATGCTAGTTAATTCTCTCAATAACATGGTTTATTCTGCCCTTTATATCCTACCGCATGCACATCATCAATAACCATTAGTCAAAGACGGGTTGTTGTCATGCACAATTTGTTGACAAATACAATATGTACTTTTATAATATATAACAGTTGTTACATGTGACCGTCAAACTATGTTCACTGCCATCCATAAATGTAGGTCTTTCATAATTTTATATTAAGTACTCAAATACGGGTCCAAATAGGATCCCACATTTGGGTCACAAACATAATGCATACTCATTGTAGTAGTTTAGGGAAAAAAACGCGTAACTTGTCTGCTATTGTATAAAGGTTTCATCACAGCACAGTTTGATGCCTTTGAACTGTCAAATGAACATAACACGTGACCACAGATATATACACATAGATGCCGCATTCGGGCTTGTCAGGCACGTCAACACGGCCGCCATCTTGGGACGGGGGAAGCCGCGTCTACTTCCTGCATTAGTCAATAGAGGCAGAGGTCTATCAACGATTAAAGTCACCATAACTCACTGAGTTTACAACCGATTTTCAAGCCGTTTGGTTTAATACAAATGTCAGACATATATTTGTGACACAACATATATATAAAAAAATAATAATAATAAATCTATGTTGTGTCACAAATATATGTGTGGCTACAGCTTAAAGGGTGCATAAGTAGAGCCAGAAAGAGAAAGAGTCTAATATCACTCCTCCAACTTTCACAACATGACACCACGTGCATTAATTGTTAAACACAATATTTCATATTTCATTGACTTGGGCAAAGCAATGCACAGTTTAAATCTACATAAAATCTTAAATAGGTGTCATACAAGGAGCTATCTACCGAAATAGACATGGAAGAATTAAGAGTAAAGATGGGAAAAACAGCTGTAACTGCTCCAGTGACAACATGGCGACGACATCTTTAGTGGAACTGATTGGGTTTAAGCTTAAAAGGATTTCATTTCCCCGTAGAAATGATGTGTGATTGGAACAGACAGAGTTCCCAGACTTTAGTAGGACGAAAAAGCTGCCGTGTATCGGCTCAATGTTGTTTTGCAGGTAGTTTGACAAGGTGTCAGTGGAAAGAAAAAGAAAGACATGACATTGTCAAGCAAGTACTTAAATATAGATGATGATGAGTAATGAATCGTTTAGGAGATACAAAATGAAGCAGAATCTCAAAGTATATGACTTACTTTGGAAACTTGAAAGGACACAACAAAAAGGCTATAATGCCAAACCTAAGCAAAGCCATTGTGCTTGCTTTTTAGTTCAACTCTTACCAGACACTGCACCTTTTCTTAGAAATGATCTCGTCTATTCTAGGCTTAATGTCCTTTGCTATGGCTACTTTCAATACCGAGACCAGATGCTGGTCTGTGAGGCGGGATCTGTGGGATGTCTTCTTCAGGTTTATTACGGAGAACATCTGTTCGCAAGAGTAGGTACCTCCAAACGGAGACATGATGCGTGCAGCGTGAAGGCGAAGCTGTGGCATTGATTCGGGGAGTAGAGGTTCAAACTCGGCTGACAGAGCCATCTGACAGAGCACCGTTACATTGCAATTCAATGAGTTCCAACTGGAAGTGCTCAGGTGCAGTATCAACAACAATTGCAAATGGATTTGCAAACAAGATCAAGATTTAATTTCTGTGATTCAAAATCAGCAAATCTCTTGCTGAAATTCTGCTTTGTGCGTGTTTAGTTTGTCAGCATACACTTTGGTCGGGAATGGGATGGTGACTGTCACTGGCCGTCCCATAGATGCAGTTTAATTTGAAGCGCCTTTACTGACTCTTGCATTTCAGTGATCAGCGGCTTTTAACCCTTGAGTTTTACATTCAGGGCTTCGAGGTGTCACACATTATGTCACGCATAAACACCAAGTCGCTCAGCCACCTGTAATCCTCAAGCTCGGGGATGACCTTTTGTTTGCGTTCCATGAAAGGAGTGATCTCAACGCGAGTAACATCAAATCTTCGCAACACTTTCCCCCCGACTTAACCAGCGCACATCCTTGTGGTGGAGTTTTCCTCCTCTTAAAGTGCCCTCATTGCCAGTGATTCAAGCCCCTTGAACAAATAAAGTTCACTGTTTTGGTTACAACTGTCATTACATGTCCCATGCCCAACACCTTTCCACAGAGGGCTTCCTGGTGGATGATGCAGTGGTAGGCTGTCAAGTTTTCTCCCATGTGCTCCAATTTCTCTTGAACCAAACCGACCAAATCACAGACCTCATCGCACATCGCAGGTACATCATCCGTTGTCAGCCCAACAAGTTTATTCCACTGCAATTCCGTCTCGTTGATGCACCGCTTCACTTGTGGGAAAATGTCCTGTCCAGTAGTTGTCCCGTGAATCGCTTTTAAATTCAAAAGTTCCTCAGTGACGGAAACTGAGCATCCACCTCCCGGGTGAATATGGAAAGCTGGGCATTGTCCGTCCTGTCTGTACTCTCATCTGTAGCCAACGAATACAACACAAACTCCTTGGCTTTAGTTTTTAGCTGGATCTGTAAGTCGGAAGCCAGTTCATCCACCCAACTAGCCACAGTATTCCTGGAGAGGCTGATATTCGCAAATGCCTGCTTCTTGTCGGGGCATACAACATCACATACCTCTTCAATGCCATTTTTAATAAACTCTCCCTCTGTGAACGGCTTGCATGCTCTTGCTATTTCCTCTGCTATTATAAAGCTTGCCTTTACAGCTCCCTCACCATGACTGTTGATGCAAGTAAATATGTTTTGCTGTGGTTGAAGGTTGTGTTTTAATTTGCAGCCGCTGTACCACGTCCATGTTTCCATAATGCTCATGCTGCATTTTGAAATGCCTCTGAAGGTTATACTATTTGAAAACTGTCAATGCCTCGACATACGAGACACATTGGCTTTTATAAAATATAAATATTCTGTTTCCCATTTTTCCAGAAATTGTCGATATTCATTGTCCACGTTTGTTTTTTGGCCAATGTTTATGCTAGCTACCTTTGGAAAGGCAAATAGCATTTATGTTGTCTGTATTGTAGCCTAGGTAGCCTATTTGGCCTTTATTCATTCTCTGATAAAAGTGTCAGAGTGGTTTAAAAGACTAATCATTTATAAATAGTACATTTTGAGTCGTATAGAAAAATATCTCCATCCACAAGAGAACGAAAGAACAATTTAAAACCCTCACGTAAGCATGCCAGGCCAGTAAGTGGCGCTACAACTCAAACACCACAGAAGCACATTATATGCACATTGATGGGCTTCTACTTGAGCGGCGAGTGGTGTAATGATAGTAATGCTATAAGGTATGAAAGCTAAGGTGCATTGTCTTATTTAAATAACTATGACGCCTGAATGAATTATTACCTTGTTACTATCAATCCCATGTAAATGAGACAATATATATCAAATCATCTATCTTTATGTATTCTATCAGGGCCAGGTGATAAGGCCAAAATATTAAATACAATAAATAATAATAATAATTTAAAAATAATAATTGTTGTGATACATTTTTAGACTGGACTGCTGCATCAAAGAAAATACAAAAAAATAACAAAAGAAGTGTAATGCTCTTAATGCGTAACAATGTATCTGTGCTGAGAATTGTACATTACAAGTCAAAAATCCCCAAGCTGATGTCAACATCAGCGACCATTTTTGTGTGTGTGCAGTGTGTTAGTAAAGTAATCACCGCCTGCCACCGATAGGCCCGCTCCGCTGCTATTGTTGCTGCCGCCGAGTCTTTTAGTTTTGCCTATGGTTATGAGGGAATATAGTTTTCTATCAGTCTGAGCCATGACCCCAATTCAGGAGCCATATGCACCCAGGAGATGAGAGGCAGCAGTGAGCTGGCCGAGCAGAGCTGCAGGGAACCGATAAGGCTACTACCATCATCCTATTGGCTGATGCAAGCCAGCAAAAACACTCTTTTCCGTCAACCCACCAGTGGGACTGCAGGTACCCTTTGTGAGACACTGCATACATCAACAACAACAAAAACAAAAATAATAATAATACTTTGGGAGAAAAAGAGACAAAACCACTTTTGCTCTTCCAAATAGAAACAGTGCTTATGAAAACGAAAAGTGAAAAATAGCAGGAGTTTCAGATATCATTGGAAATACAAAAAGATATTTTCAGTGCAGAGAAAAAGAGAGAGAAAAAGGAGCGAGGGAAAGTCCCGAGGGCTTCAGGGTGAAAACATTAGGGAGAAGTACAAAAGGAAGATAGTTAAATTAGCCACCAGGAGATAGATAGTTGGGTT
>JAOPJH010000103.1:6174690-6184892 GCA_027122575.1 Merluccius polylepis
GATGTATAAATAAATTGTCAATATTTAATTTTCAATATTCAATTCTTATTTATATTTATTCTTCTTGCCTTACTCTTATATTTATTATATTATATTTATAAAAATATCCTCCTATTGACATGAAATAATTACTGTTGATTATTTTATATTGCAAAATATTTTAATAGAAGAAAATGACTACATTTTATTAAACCACTTTTCACATTTCTTTTTTCCATTGTTTTTTTCATTTATTATATTTTATATTTATTTGTATTTATTATTATATTATTATTATAATTATTGGCTATTTTGTAACACTTTACTACACAAGCTTTTCATGACAAGCTTTTGAAAAAGACGAAGAAGATAATTACTGGACTAATTTGGACTAATCATAAAAACAGTCATATATTTTCCTTTCTTCAGAGCACTACACCATAACTCAGCTCCATCAAGAGACAGAAATATTACCACTGAGCCATAAAAACTTCCGATGGAAACCTAAGCAGCCTACGCACTCAGGAAACAAATAAAACATCTTTATGAGTGGGATTTTATGATCTTAATAGCTAGAGTCCCATTCCAATAGACTAAGTGCTTTCCTGGACAGTTCTGATCTTTGGGCTAGTAGAGAACAAACATCAGGCAATGTGGCACTGTAGTGCATTAGCACTATTTTGCATAATATACGTTTACATGTTAACATGTGGTGTTTATTGTTTATTGTTCTTTCTAATTGATCCATAGTAGCATACAACCATATTACTTATTGGGAGTATTTGGTGGTTGGTTTACTAACATTTTTTAAATCAGCAAACTTTAAAAAAGGAAATGTATTGATTTTCATCTATAACATTTTAATTTTAATTTTAAATATGTAAAAAAATAGTACTGTGCAAAAAATAAGTTGTGGTAAGTAGTTAGTTATCATATTAGAATATAGGAAATTCGGAAATATTTAATAGTCAACTTTTGATTTGATTGAAATTTGATTTCCCATCATTTTGATGAAAAACAACAACTAAAATTAGCCCCCAATAAAAAAATAAACAGCGCCAGTACCAAGTCCATAAAAAAGGTAGATTTATTAAAATAAAATACAATTAACCATTATCTTGATTCCACTGTATTCAGAGTATGTCTATGAATACCGTTATCAATACATACTTCTGAATTGTATTTTTTTTTTAAACACAGCGTTGAGCTAAAACAACCAAGCCAAACACATTCCTTAAATCCCAGTACATATCCTCACTTCACACATAATGAAACACAGCGGGTTCAGACCCCACGAACGATCCAGATAGTCTGGGTACGGTCAGATATTCTGAGTAAGAGGACCTGCGCTAACCTCTTTCCCCCTCCTTCCAGCTAGTCGGTTACTTTGAAGTTGGACTAGAACGTTGATCTGTGACCCGGGCTTCTTTATTCAAAAGACAATACAGAGTTGTTAGACTATTATACTCTCCTTTGTAAGTGCTCGTCTAGGTGTGATGCACACCCTGTCACTGCTGTTGCCCGCTCACAAAGGTAACCTTCGACTACTACATGATAAAGGAACAAAGGCATTGAGAGAGGGACTGTGCTCAGAGGCAAAACATCTCACATCCCCAACACATCCCCACAATGTATTTTAAAACATTCCTTGCCAAACAACTTGAAATGAGCAATAAAATCTATACGATTTTGTCTACATAGCACTTTAGGAACAGATAAAAAATGTAATTATACTAACTATTATGCTTCAACAAAAATAAAGAGCTAAAGCTGACTAGCACAGATTTTTAAAATGCCTATTAATGGAATAGTCCTCGGCTTGATTCATCAGGAACGTAGTATTCTACTCTAACCGAGTCATCCCATTGGCTGGAAGGAGGACGCTGCCATTGGCTAGATGGTGACATTCTGTGTGGAGTCTGTGTGCAGGGACCTGTTACTCCAGATGCCCTCCTCTCGTCCCCTGCAATGTTTGCTGCTCCACACACGCGATCCCTCGCTTCGCTTGGGTGCACCCTCTCATCGCATTACTTCTGCTATTCTAACTCCTTCATCAATTATGCACTAGAATAACTCTGGGCCCTGGTGGAGCCAAGACATAAAGGGAGATCATCTCGGCACGGGCATCCACAGCTTCTGCCTGCGTGTTCCCACTGTGTTACCACTACGAGTGATATGAGTGCCAAAAGCGCCAGTTCGCATAGATAGCACTGCATGGCCAGGATACACGCATTGGTCAATGTGGGCATCAATCCAAAATTTGATTACAGTATGAACATCTAACATAACCTAATCACAGTAGTGACTGTCGAATTACGTTGTGTTCGATTAAGAGTAAGAAATGCGCTTTGCCTTGATTACATGCAGCAAACTCCATTTGTTATACAGCTGTATAACAAGTAACTTTCAACATTTATTCCCCAGTAATCATTTGTATGCCAATTGTGTGATATAAGCGTCCAAGCTGCTTGCTTTGCAAATTGAGAAAAGAGTATCTATGGCTCAAGAAAAGTCCCAAGGTTCGTAACCCAGTTTTATTTCCTTGATACAAAATGGAGTCACATTTGAAAATGGCTGCCATCGTTCACCGCTCCTCAACACAGCAAAAAGAAAATGCGGATAGAAAAAAAAGTTATGAAAGTTCTGAAAAGCATACAAATCCTGGCAGATTGTAATCTGTATACCCATAAGTGATTGCATTCATCTAAGGAGCACAGGCCAAAAAAGTGCATGAATGTATCAGATGAATGAAAACGTTTTTCTTTTTTAAATTAAGCATTACCAATAGCAAGCAATGTATTAAGGTTGTGATGGCTCTGACCTGGATTTCTCCTGGTTGCGTGTCAAGGTTTCCTGTCCAAGCTCTATCGTGAGATCGCAAACAGCATTTTAATCTTTAATGGGTCCCAAAGCACCGAATGCGCTCAAATCCAATCGGAAGAAGCACTTTGTGTCTGCTTGGACCAGTAGGCCACGCCAAAGGTAACACAAAGTCACACTAAGTTCATGAAAAAACAAGCGTTCCTCAGACACATTCAAATACCATTTTTTTATGTTATGAAATGCGTATTTTCAATCTGCCAATTGCCAACTAGGAAGGAACTTCTTAATAGGAATGTGTTCCCGTGCATTTTTGAGCATGGTACATGTAGCACTGATAAACTTTAATCAAATTACAATTTTTCATTGTTTAATTGTTAAGTTAAGACTAGTCGTACACACTTCACTTGTCGTAAAATAATTTGCCGTTATTGTTTATCGAAAAAAAATACCTGAATAATGTGTAGGTATTTTTATTGTGGGAATGAAGTAAGAACACTGATTTGAGGTATTATTCACAAAGACTGACCTACGTAAAAATAAAAATAAAGATAATTGGAAAAAAGTGCCTCCTTACACTAATCATCTTTTTTTAATCTTCCGTAAAGACACAAAGATAAATTAATTGAAAGTTTAAATAACATTAGATTTTTGTCAATGAAAACAGATTGGTCATTTATAAAGCATATTTTTCTGTTCAGTCCACAATATTTTGTAATGTATTTCTGTTTTCAGTCTCACTTCTGTATTTTCAATCTCGCTTCTGTATTTACCAAACATGTGTTCAAAACCTACCAACACCAGAACACACCATTGTGGCACATAGAACAACATAATCCATCAGATATACTAAACCTACTTGTAAAATGATTTTGCTACTATGGCAAATTCCCACTTTAGTGGATACTGTCTGCTGTTCCTGTGTCCTTTTCCAGCTGAACACTCTTTCCATCTTCCACTCAAGTCTGTCATCAATTTATTCCTCCTCACATTTGAATACTTATATGTAGAATGCGGCACAAAAGCCCCCTTTAGGTCCAGCCTGCCCCAGAGGATACTCCACAAAATAAAAGGCGCATAAAACATCATTGTGGCTGTAGCTGGTATTTTCTAGGAGATGTTCCAGCTCGTGGTTTGGCACTTGGTGTACTTTATATGTGGTGGGACTCCATGTTGTTACTGACTGCTGTCGTTCAGCCAATGGATCTGAGAAGGCTAGGCCAGAGTGCCACCTGAGATCTGCACTTGAGCTCCTCCAGTGCTAGAGAGCATGTCTGCCAGAGAGCTGCACTGCCGCTTGCAGGAGTGTCTGCTGCCCGGTCGGGTTAGGGTTAGTGGTTCTTTAGGCCCTTTTAAAGGCAGTTTTCAGAAGCTTTACTGCAGTCATTAGGAGCTCAGGCTGATTAATGTGAATGGTCAGGCAAGGCCTGGCTTTCTGAGAGAAGAACAGAGAGGGGTGAAGGGTCCCACAGGAAGTGTTTTGTGTCTCTACACAAAAGGAGGGCTGACCTCTTAAGCCCCTTAGAGCCTCTTTGCTAATACCCTCGCCGGTGCCTACAAAGACACAGGGGATGCCATTTCACCACTCACATTTAAACAGAACACATAAAAAAGCCCCATCGAGACTGAAGCGGCAGAAAAGTGAACCTCTGTGCACTCAAGTGAAACTGTGAGATTAGGTCCAAAGAGTTGGGAGTCTGCCCCCACCCTACCACCCCCTAATCCGTAGACTGTCGCGCATATCAAACGCAGGACTCTCGGCTCATACCTCCACCGCCCTCAAAGCTGGCTTCACTACAAAGAGTACAAGGGTGCATAAACCTCACGTTTAAAGTAAAATAGACTGTTAAAAAGCGAGGGACATAATATCCAAACCATAATAAAAATAATTTATTAAGCATTATTAAGCAATTAATTATTTGAAAATACGGCCATATCGGGATTTAAATGAGTTAAACAAAAGCGGGAAAAAAAATCAATCCACAACAGGCACACTTTTGTAGCAAACTCCAATCTGTAGCTCCTGCCAATCAAAGGCGGGAGGCCCCGGGGCCCGGGCATATTAATTTGAATGCAGACAAAGCAGTGGGACACCTTTGCCCTACATGAAGGGTCGTAGAGCAGCCCGACTTCTCCACAGGGGGACTCTTCTCTCACAGAAAGACAGAGTAGATGAAAACAGCCTTAACCAACTGAAGAGCTCAGGCGTTTAGGGTAAACAGGTCACCTTCAAACCTGCACAAAGTAATATGAAGCCCAGACCTTTTTTTCATGAGATATAAGATTACATGTAATAAACATTGGTTGCAGTGCCTCTTGAGTTAAAGGTGTGTAGCACTGTTTTTACCCTTTAATTAGATAGATGTTTTCTACACCATAAAACTTTTCTTCTCTCTTTTTGACAGCTTCTAACCCTTTACTACCTGCCAATTTAGAGCAGGCAACTAATTATAGACCCAGCTGCAAGTTCTCCTTAATAGTGCCACATAGCTGTCTGGAGTTGTCCCTGCTTGTGAAGGTATTACTTTTGTGGGCCATTGAAACCATTTTTCTGGTCATCATGCTATCAGGGGTGGGTGCAACCTTTCTCTTGAAAGAGGAGGGGAGGGAATCCCACTATAACAGACAGGTTTCTGACCTAACCCCCCCGGCTCATAACCATGCTTTGTGTGTCTTGCCCTCGAGACTCTGCTCCGGAAGCTTCCACCACCCCCTGTGATGTGTATCTCCTCTGATACGTGCCCCTTATGCTGCACCTCCTTCAAACATATTCATGCTCCTAAGGAGGCCACGCAGGTTTGCACAGTAGGCGGATATTGAATTTATATGAATATATTATAGCATTATTATATCCACAAAGGACCTATTTAATGGGGAAAAAATTAACAAAGCCGGGTTTTTTCGTTGCAAATACTTTGCAATGCATACAGTAAACTTTACTTTCTCAGTCAAACCCAACAAGAACAATAACAGGTAAATGACAACTCTAGGAGTAGTACACTTGTGGGAGAGATAATGTGGGTAAACATTCCTTAAATACAACAACGATGGGACTAGTACACAGTACAAAGAGTAGATAAAAAAGTGCAACAGGGATGCCAATGCCAAATCGCAAGTCATACCATTGTTGCATCATCTATCAACATGATCGCAATATGATATTAAATCCATATTGGCCAGGCCACTGGGAAAGACAGGAACAATAGTAGCCTTTTTAGGCAGCCTGGGCCAGTGTTGGGAGAGGGCTGTGCTCCTGAGATCCAGTCAATATTTGGATATGGCCACTTTTTTTGTGTCCATTTTTTTTTTTTATCCAAGCGGAACCAAGCAGCAGGGAGCCGGGGAACAGCCAGGCAAAACGAGGGTAAACACTGGGAACAATGCACATGGAGCCACTCACAATGCCACTGGGAAACTTATAACAACACCAGTCTAGCGGCGAGTGAAAAACTCTGTATTGTTCCTTAAGTGGAGGTTAAAAAGCAAGAAGCGCAAGGAAAGTAAACAACGGAGGTTATTGGAGTCGGGCACTCTGAGACAAATCGTGTGCGGGTGTGAAGGAGGGAGAGGGTTACAAGGTCTACAGAAGCAACAGAAACCCCCTCTCCCGTTTATTAATTGGTGGAAACAGCAACGGATGTTAAACGACCGCAATCTAAAAGACTGATCAGTGAGATACAGTGAAAGGGCCGGCTACTGTTACAAAACCCCACAGAGGAGGGCTGCGTTCACAGTGCATTCGAAATCTCTGATTGTGTTAAATAGAGAGAAATATGTTGCATCTGTTGTGGGAAGCTTTAGATGTGCATTATCAGTGCTTAGAGAGACTCCCCCGGGGTGACACGACTCCTGCAGAATTCAGGAATCTGTCCCTCTCCAGCTGTCAGTTCGTTAGTCCCACCCAATGAGGTTGTTTGATGACGAGGGGTATCGGTTTCCATGGCGTCGGAGACACAAACAGCTTGGGAGATTAGGGACGGAACTCGGTCCTGATTCTCCGTTGATCCCACCTATCAGCAACAAATAAACACCTTGGGCCATGGCGATGGCTGCATGCAGACCATATGGGCCCTTGTTGGGTTTTAATGAAGCTGCTAAATAGAGGGTGAGCAGGGAATTCACTAATAGCTTCTTGTTAGTGCTGCGGTAACTACACCACATGCAGGCTTTATTCTAGCATTTTGTTCATGATACAGAAAATGATAATAACAATTAACATATGTGACTAATTCCGCTCACATGCATTCTGCACATGTTCCATCGCTCTCCAAAGCTCTTCGATGCCATTTTCCTCCGATTTCAGCCCACTCTCTAATTTCAAATTGTTCGCGTCCAAATTCCATTAGAAATTTGGTCGGAACCAATGTGAAATTAGACCCAGTTTAAAACAACATACAGACGGCCAAATGGTCATTACCCTTGACGGACTTAAATGTAAAAAAAATTATAGAAATTTGGTCTCCGACAATGTACAGTGAATGCACAGAGACAAAACAGGCTACTCAATATTCCCGCAGGAGTTCATCTTGTTTCATTTGAATAAGATCTACAGCAATGGCGCACATTTATAACTCAGGATGTGGCTAAATAGCCCTTTCAAAAATCAATATAATCTTTTCAGCCGCCTAAACTACATTAAAATACCCCATGCAACTTCACAGCAAGACGGCGCAAATCACGACCCTTTCGGGGTTTTTTTATACATTTCGGTTGTTGTTGTTTCTTTTGTTTGTTGGTTTTGTATTTTCCGTGGGATTTATTTTAGGGGGTGAAAATGAAAACTCAAACATGTGCATGACAAAATAGAAAAACACGAACGCATCTTTGCCGTTTCAAATACTTCACGACTCACTTCCCATTTCAATTCTGGAGCCCCCGTAGTGGATGTCATGAATGGCTGAGTATGGACCACTGCTCTGGGGGCCATTTTCTCTATTTTGGTCAAATATGCCACAGAGGAAAAAGGAAAGAATAAGAGAGGGAAGAGATGCTCATCTGGAGGTTTGAACTACACCACAGCGGGTCTCGGGCTTTTCAATGCCGAGCATAGTTACATTAACCAGCAGGGAAGCGGGGCGGGTCTCGGGGAGAATACTGTTTGGGCTCTATAGCGGGTCAGAGAGGCCCAAGTCTTCAGCCTGGCAATCGGTTACATTACACAGCCCGGGTCGGGGCATAGATTAAGCACCATGAATGAGAAAAGAAGACAGTCATTTAGAGTTACTCATTTATTTAGCCAGGGAGCTCCATTCTAGTGAAACAAAGCCCACGCGGGGAGCCTTGCATGGCCCATCGCCGGAGACCCAGACGCCTGCGGTACTGCCCCGCTGTTGACCCTGAGCGCGGCCCCCTCTGTGCGGCTCGCCCATACTTAACCCAGGGCCCGTCCGCTTCCCACATAGCGTCTGACCCCAGCATGTGTGTGTGTCTCACACAGCACCACGCACCGCACGGAGCCTTCCTCTGTCGCCGATGAAATACCAAGTGCACCCCTCATTGTTTGGCCCAGCGTGGGCCAAGCAATGATGGGGAGGGGGGCATAACCCTTGGGCTACGAGGCCCTGGAGCTAAACTGGGAAACTTAAACGGCAATAAAAAAAGGCGTAAAGAAGTGGAAGGAGACGGGGGGGGGGTGATTATCGAAGATGTTATCAACTGTTACGGGAACTGAGTTATCTGGCTTCCTTTGATGCCTGCCTATGATTTGCATTTGTATGTTAGTCGCTTTCCTGCCTTTTTCCACAATCGACGCACATTCAGTGCCTCAGGGTTACCCTTATTAAAGCGTGCAACATCGCAGTGTGTGTGTGTTGAAAAGAAAAAGCCTAACAAACCTGTTTGTTATCCATGTGTAAATATAACCTTCATTTTGTTATTGACTCATGCTGAAAAACCGCTGCCCCTACAACAAACCCAAGACGCCGGGATCTTCTAAGCATTTTGCATTTTTCCAGTAACAATAATGCCTCAGATAGCTATTTGCGTGACAGACTAATAATTATAGACTGGAGCAGTGAAAGCAGGTGTCACATCCCTATGTGACACCCAAGGGTATCAGTACTTTTTCTCAATGCACATAGGATGTAGGCAGAGGCTACACAAACTCACGCAACTGGAGAAATGCACCGTGGTGCTTTGTAAAAGCTGCACACTCATTATGTCAGTAGCCCACTGTGTGATGTCTGCGAGCCATTACCAACTTGTGAGTCAGGGGGGTGAAGGGGATTCAAACAAGAAAGGTTTTATGAGGATTAAAAATGCTTTCTGGTTTCGTCTACTCACTGGTTACAGTTTCATAAAAAGGATTTGTGAAACAGTGGGGAAGGGTTCATCCCAGGCTTGAAAGTGGCTCAAAGCATGCATTTACCAGGCGATATACTGAACATAGACGCACAGCAATAGAGATGATAGAGATGCATATTATTGTGCATATATTCTGCATATTAAGTTCACCAAACCTGCTGTATGAAACACTTACATCTGTCTATCTGTGGTACACTTTCACCTTATTTAAATAACTACACTAACCTAGACTAACCCCACATTGAATCCGGCGTCTGGACAGACTTAAACGGTACTTTTTTGCGGTGGTCTTTAACGCGGCGGTGGCGCTAAAGACCAAGGGCGGAGCTCAATTGCGCGGACCGGGACCGTCCCCCCTCGGGACCGGGACGCGGGACGTACCTGGGGTTGGTGCGGTTCCAGAAGACGGCGTATCGGTCGGACACCACCTTGGACGCCGGGTCCTGGCCGTACACACACATCCGGACGAAGAGGAACAGCAGCAGGAGGAGAGACATCTCCACCTGCGGCATCGCGGCGAGCCGGGTTAAGGGGGTCCCCCCGCCGGGCGGCGTCGTCGCTCCTGGTCGCGCGGTCAAAGTTACGAGGCGGTCGTCGCCGGTGAGTGTCGCCCAACGCACGTGTCGGCGTTCAGTCCATTACACGGAGCCCGCCCGGTACCGGGGGTCTGCCGGGGAAGCGGTGTGGGGGGTTTTGCGAGGTCCTTTGCGCGATCGCTGCTGCTGCTCCCCGCGCCAGGAAAACCGGACGCTGTATCTTCTTGAGATCGCCGATGTGAGAAAATAGGCATAAAGCGGTGTCGTGAAAAGGTGGAGAAATTAAAAAAAGGGAACTAAAAAAACTATAATGCGCTGTTGTGAGTCCAGACAGACCCGCTCAGCACCGACCTTAGTCCCGTCTGGCCAAGCTGTGCGCACGCAGCGACACTTTCCGAAACTCGGGAGCAAATTGCCCCCCCCAAAAAAGAAGCGACAACCTGTGTCTTACTACTGGGGGGGGGGGGGGGGTAAAAAAACTAAAAAAAAATGGGGTACAGCAAAGTTTGAATTAAAAAAGACGACAAAAACGTAAGTTTCCAGCCCAACACGTGTTGGGGGAAG
>JAOPJH010000103.1:6312053-6324937 GCA_027122575.1 Merluccius polylepis
CTATTTCACTTCCTGCCCGGTCGGTCTGCTCTGTTTAAATTGACGTGGTTCAGCAGCGGCTCGCGTCAAAAATAGAACGCTGAACTCTTATAGAAGCCTCTGTAATAGGTTGGAAAATGCTATATTCTGTTTTTTGATGTAAACTGGCACACCCCCTATTTTTTTTGTAATAATTGAATTATTCGAACATGTATTTCACACAGACATTTAATATACTACACATACATCAAAGTAGTACACAGGTACGCCAGTAGGTGGTGCTCTAGTGCTGCTGTGGATTTCACCAGGGAGAATGGCTGGCTTCGCTCATGCCCAGTTCAGAAATAAACAAGCATGAGCCACGCTAACTCTCGTCATCTCGTTGAGCCACAGGTACGGTAAAAATTCATATTTCGGTATTCAGCATAGTTCCATAACTAATGTGAATGCTTCATCAATTAATCTGTAATGTTACGAGATGATTTTGAGACCAGTCGAATGTGTTGTAAGTTATGATTTCGAGTTAATTGTCCCGACGTGTGTCGGCGAGGTGAGTTGTTTTCATCAACTTAGTTTCACTGAGTGTTCGTAAGATTATAAGCAATAGTAGCCATCTGTAACATGAGAAAATGTGTTGAACTATTGTTAAAAGTATCTGTCAGCGGTGTAGAAGCTGCAATCAGAGAAACGCCAAGTTCAAACGACATTCGCGTTTATGGTGCGATATCGCCATTTTGTCAAGTGTCGTTCATACGTGTGTGTGTGTGTGTAAGAGAGAAAGAAAGAGAGAGAGAGAGAGATGGTCATCGTATTGTAGAATTATTTATATGGTGTTAGTGTAGGATAGGTTTAAGTAGGACTCTATAAGTATTATGTGAGTTGATTAATTCAGAAGGAAAAGTGAATATGTATGGTGTTGATGCATATTATGAGTTAAACCAATTTCTTTTATGAAATATGTTGAGTTTATATTTTGCATTTTGTTCAGAAATAAACAAGCATGAGCAACGCTAACTCTCGTCCTCTCCTTGTTGATCCACAGAGTTGGTGCATATCTGGGCTACGCAGTGCTCTCTAGCCTGTGTAACCCTTGCTGCTGGTCCAGATTTCCCCTAGGTCTGGTGCCGGTAACAAATGCGCTAAGTTTTGAGCAACAAATGCAGCCTTTAAAATTACAGATGGGTCTGATTCTGGGTCTGGCACAGGGGGAAACATCTCAAGTATGATAAAGTTTTTACCCAAATTTAATGACCGAGATTTTTTTCTCTCTCTTTGAGGGCATTGCAGAAGAGCGAAATTGGAGTGATTTGGAGTGCACCTTGCTTCTCCAAACAGTTCTTTCGGGGCACGCTCAAGATGCCTATGTTGCGCTATCAGTGACCGAGCGCAAATCTTACCAGTCTGTTAAAAACGCTGTGTTGAGGGTTTATGAAGTACCAGAGTTTTAAAGGCAGCGATTTAGAAACTGGAGGAAAACTGACAGACAAACATACTGAGGTTGCCAGAGATCTTGTTAATTATTTTGTTCGCTGGTGTTCCGCTGTTAATGTAAAAACATTTGAACAATTAGGTGATTTGGTAGTCTTGGAACAGTTCAAGAACATTGTCCCAGAACATCTTGCTACTTTTATCAATGAGCACAAGGTTAAAACGGCCACAGAGGCTGCCATACTCTCAGACGAGTATGTGTTGACTCATAAGGGTAAAAGTAAGGACTATGTCCAGAACGAATGTCAATCACACTCGGGATGACTGTTGGACAAATTGGTACAATAGTGGGCCTGAGGCTGAAAACAAGATTTCTCAAATCGAAATAAAACTGACTTTGAGAAGTGTAATTATTGCCTTGAAAATGGTCACTGAAAAATAAATTGTCCGTCGCTTCTGAGTAAAAATAAAAACAAGTCAAACTTCAGCAAACCGAACTCCGCTAAGGGGCAGGGCTGCGCAGCACCTGTCCACCAGTCTAACCATGAGATTTCTCAGGTGAACAAAGACCAATCAGAGGGCACGGCTTCGGAAGGAGGTGAGGTGCCTGACCATCCTGTAGAAGGCCCGTGTTTGTCTGAGTCTGCTGTGGGGTACGTAGGTGAAGGCTATGACCCATTTATTACGGATGGTTTTATTTCATTTGTGGGTAGCTTTGATAAAAAGCCAATAAAGATTCTGCGAGACACAGGTGCTACCGAAACATTTGTGTTAGAGTCCGTCTTGCCATTCTCGGCTCAGTCAAGCACTGGGACGGTTGTTCTAATTAGAGGCATGGGAATGCATACCATGTCTGTTCCCCTCCACAAGATCAAACTTAGTTCTCATCTTGTGCAGGGTGAAGTAATTGTAGGCATGCGCCCTGTGTTGCCTGTACCAGGCATGCATGTCATTTTGGGGAACGTATTGGCAAGGGATTGGGTCTGGCCGGGTGGGCCAGCATTACCGGTAGTGACCGCCGCACCGACCAGGTCGGTTGAACAAGACGAGTGCGCTGCAGAATTTCCTGACGTGTTCACTGCTTGCACAGTGACTCGGGCAAACAGTTGTGTGCAGGCCGTGGATGGTTCAAGTGCAAATAAATGTTTATGCCCACAAATACCGAATTTGCCATCAGCTTTAGACCGTGATGAGTTTATTCAGGGTCAGAAAGAGGATGATGGGTTAACAGAATTAAGGGATGGGGCTTTGACGCCCCTACATCCAATTCCAGCAGTGGGTCAGCCATTCGAACTTCTGTTGATAGATTGTGTTGGTCCACTGCCCCCATCGAAGTCTGGTTCAATACATTTGTTGACCGTAATGTGCCAAACAACGAGATATCCCGCGGCATTCCCGATGAGGAGTATTAATACGAAGTCCATCGTTAAAGGTCTTTCTCAATTTATTTCAGTATTTGGTATTCCACAAGTAATCCAATCTGACCGTGGCAGCAATTTCACCTCGAAAATGTTTGCGGAGGTTTTTGACACATTTTTGAGTGAAGCATAAAACAAGTAGCGCATACCATCCTCAAAGCCAAGATGCTCTTGAGCGATTTCACTCGACCTTAAAGTCTTTGCTGCGCGCATACTTTTCAGAGCTACAGCGAGATTGGGAAGAAGGCCTCCCGTGGTTGCTGTTGGCAGCACGGGAAGTGTCACAGGACAGTCTGGGTTTTAGCCCAAATGAATTGGTCTTTGCACACAAGGTTTGCGGTCCGTTATCCGTGTAGGGATGGCTTGCAGGAGTCGGATCCACCTGTTAATCTTATTGATTACGTGCATGGGTTTCGCCGCAGGTTATTCTTGGCCTGGCGGTGCGCCAAGAAGAACATGGCTAAAGCTCAGGCGCGAATGAAGGAGATTTTTGATCAGCACGCAGAGAGAGTAGACTGTGGACTGTTTAGTCTGGGGGATCAGGTATTGGCGTTGTTGCCAATCCCTGGCTCACCGTTTCGTGCACAATTTTTTGGCCCTTATGAGTCACTGAACAAAACTATGTAATAGCAACACCAAATCGTAGGAAATCTTCTCAGCTTTGTCACGTCAATTTGTTAAAACCATATTATTCTACATCATCCAGGAGTGACGTGACTGAGGATAACATGGGGTCTGCTGCGCTGGCAGTCGGGGGGTGCAGTTTCGTCTTCTCCTATGGTGGCAGCTGATGGGGAGGATGAAGGTGCCCCTGATGACTGTGTTATTGCCACGACTAAAACATTCAGAAATGTTAAACAATCTTGATGGCCCGTTGGGTCATATGTCTGAGAAACAGAGGGATGAACTAAAATCACTGATTTTATCTTTTTCGTCTTTATTTTCCGATGTTCCGACATGCACCAATGTGATGGAGCACGACATAGACATCGGTGAAGCTGCCCCAATTAGGCAGCGTTTCTACCGCGTCCCACCAGCCAAACAGAAAATTCTGGAGACTGAGGTCAAGTATTTGATCGATAATGGGCTGGCAAAACCGTCGTACTCCAGTTGGGCGTCACCGTGCTTGCTGTTAGCAAAATCAGACAACACCTTTAGATTCTGCACTGATAACCGCAAGGTTAATATGGTAACTAAGCCTGACTCCTTCCCACTTCCTTGGTTAGAAGACTGTATAGACCGTGTGGGGGCTGTGAAGTTTGTTACAAAATTAGATCTTCTCAAAGGGTATTATCAGATCCCGCTAACAGCGCGCGCACAGGAGGTATCTGCTTTTGTCACTCCATCTGGCTTATACACATATAATGTGATGAGTTTTGGTTTGCGTAATGCGCCCTCTAGCTTCCAACGTCTTATGAATTATGTAATATCTGGGCTGGAGTGGTCTGCAGTTTATCTGGACGATGTCCTGACCGTGGGTGATACCTGGCCCTTACATTTGTCAAGATTGGCCCGCGTTGTTTGAGAGGCTCCGGGCAGCTAACCTAACAGTTAATTTAGCTAAATGTGAATTTGCGAATCTATCTGGGGAAGGTGGTGGGACAAGGAGAGGTACGGCCAGTGTGGGCCAAGTTAATGGCAATAGACAAGTTCCCACCTCCTGTAACAAAAAAAGTTGAGTTGATGCGCTTCTTGGGCATTGGTGGGATATTATCGGAGTTTCTGTTTCAATTTTTCTACAGTGGTTGCACCCCTCACCAATTTATTGAAAGGAAAAGCTCAGTTTATCTTGACTGACGAGTGCCAAGGAGCTTTTGATAATGCCAAATTGTTGCTCAGCACTGCACCGGTGCTGGCGGCTCCCCGGCTTGACCGTCTGTTTAAGATCCAGGTGGATGCCAGCCAGGTCGGGGCTGGCGCAGTGCTCTTACAAACAGATGATCATGAAGTAGATCGTCCAGTGTGTTATTTTTCAAAAAAATTCAATCGATACCAGTTAAATTATTCCACAATTGAAAAAGAAGCGCTGGCCCTTGTGTGGGCTCTGTAGCACTTCAATGTGTATGTAGGTGGAGGGGTTTATCCTGTGGTCTTTTCGGATCACAATCCGTTGACTTTCCTGCACTCATTACAGAATCCAAATCAGCCCCTGATGCGTTGGGCGTTGTTTTTGCAACCTTACAATCTACAGATTCGCCACATTAAAGGCGTGGACAATGTAATGGCAGATGCGTTGTCTCGTGCCCCGGATGTGGTGGGATAGTTGGTTGTTTGCATACCTTCACTAATTTCTCTTCTCTCTTGTCTCTATGCCCCTGTCCCTCTTAGATTACGTTTCCAGGGCCCGGAATTGCTGTGTGTCAGGAGGTTGGGTGACTGGTGAGCGTGAGGAATGGTAAGAGTGTGTGAGTATAGGGGGGTTTCTAGAGTGTTGGGTCGATGTAACTGGTGTTGGTTGAGGGAATTTGTAGTGGTTATGTATTTTGGGTTTTGTTATTTTGTTATGTTTAATACCATAAGTGCAGAATCCCAGTTAGGTGGGCTTCTGTCTTAAGGGAGGGGATGTGACGACCCTGGTGAGTCTTTGACTCCGCCCTTGCTGTTTGGTTTGCCTGTTTTCTCTCTCTCTCTTTGAATAGGTGATGCAGTTCAGGTGTGCCTGATTGGCAGCAGGATAAAAGCCCTGCATTTCCAACAGTCGGGGCTGCTCCCTCCTCCCGGTGTTTTGGCTTTCCTGGTCCTTTTTTTGTTACCAATAGACTGACTTTGCATGACACTTTTGGTTACTTACATTTAACTGACTTACACCACACTTCTTTATATTTATCCTATTTAATTCTCTGTTAAAATTATCTTATTACTTTAATAAATTCTTGATTATTATTGTAAAACGGCGTGGTCTCCCCCATTTCATGTTTCATGCATAGAGCCAGCATGTCACAATACATACATACATACATACACACACACATACATACATACATGCTTGACCTTTTACATGTATGTACTCATGTTGACACCGACATCAAGGAATGTCCATTTCACACAAAACCCAGGGACTTTGTGTGAAATGCCCTCCTCCCAGTCTGATAGTACAGCCAGCCACTATATGTAGCTCTATTTTCATCAGCCTTTCAGCTGAAACTGCTCCTATTCTGCTGGACACAGCATTTCATGTTCGGTATTTCATGCCGTCGCCCCCTCCTCTTCCCAGACAAACTCTGTGACATGCGGGTCTGATGTGCGCACACGCACACGCCATGAGTAAGACACCTCACCTAGTGCTGAATGACGTCACTGTGACATTTGAAATAAAATAATAAATAAAATGTATGTTTTTATTTTTTTATTTTTGTCAATTTAACCTGGGCTTGGAATGTTCCATTGTGCGTTTTTCCTTTTTATTGGGGGATCACAGGAATTACATTAGAACTAGTGATGAAACGATTAGTCGACTTATCAACTAGTCGTCCAAAGTCTATTGATTATAATATTGCTGGCCTGCATCTCTGTGGTGTGGGTTTCTCTTCTTTTAAACCCTCTACACACACGGGAGTAGAGGTTTCTTTAAGTAGGCAGACCGTACGTATAATCAACAGAAACATTTCCTGAGGGTTCCTATTGTCTGACATGTTGAATCAGCAGCTACCGATTACACAATATTAAAAATGAATAATTATATTTAGCTTAGGGTGGTGAAACGCATGGCAACTCATCACAAATAGATACAGCCATCTTTCAAATGAGTCATGTGTCCTTAGTGTGTATTCCATCTCTCTGAGCTCTGAAAGTGAGAGGAATGTGATATGATTGAAGTGTTTTGTCCCTTCTTATCCTTGCGAGATCAAGAAGAGTTGAGGGTGAAATTCATGTGCAATGATATGAGTCGTGACAAAGGCTACAAATGTAAAACCGACAAAGAATATTTGATATTTTATAAAAGCTTTCTGAACAGGTGTTACCAACATTGAAGGCCCATTTTTCCCAACTCACAAAGCACATTGCATTCATATTCATCAAATATTAAAACCCCAAAACGTTACAACACTGCAACCAAGCAAAAGACCACTATCCTGGATCGGTCTGATTTACTTCCTGCCAACGCAGCCCAATATGACCATCTCTTTTTTGCGCGAGGTGCCCCTTTTAATGATGTTCCTCAGGGGTCAATAATAGTGTCCTCAGCCTTCTCTGGTAGCTTGGTCAGCCATCACACACACACACACACTTGACACACGTACAGTAGTTCTTCAGACACAAGCAGTGAGGAACCACCTAGACCTCGCTTCACGTCATCTGTCTAATAAGATTGGTGAAATGGTCCTAAGGTCCATGGCACTACATTTCATAGAATGCTACTGTATGTGAAAAAAAACACAAGCTCATTGTGATCATTATTTAAAATGAATGGGATTCCACCAACACTTGATTGTACCAGTGGATATTATGTTCAAAGTAAGGAGAGCCATAATGACTTTTAGACGTGATTAGAATTTGTATGCATGCATACATGAATGGGAATCCATTCCATATCTATGGATAAGATACAAGTCTTTTTCGATCCATGTGGGAAAAACCTGTCCTCTGCTTTTAGCCCCATGTCTAGAAGCAGAGAGATATATCCACACGTACACAACCGACTCCATGGTATAATGCTGCTGCCTTGCATGCTGAGCACTTGCACTAGTTATGGGCCAATACATGCACATATTTTAGTGATGAGTGGGTCATTACGGCTCTAGAGTGGATGCGTTTTTAATTTTTAACCATAATCGCTATCTAACTTGTAAGCTATGACCTATAGTTTTACAGACTAACTATATACAATTTATTATCTATCTATCCAGGAACCTCATCACTTGACACTTAGTGCTGTCGTAGACGATGACATCCTTTTGGAAGTACCTACTGGCACCTTAAAGGCCAAGAAATGTTCAAGAAATCTCTGTTATAGAAAAGTCTACATACCTTCTGGGTCAAAGAAAACATATTTCAAAATAAATTGGGAAAAAAATGCATATTCATAAGCAGCAAAACCGACTAAATGAATACCAAAATAAAAAATAAGATAACGTATATGATGTACGAACGTATGAATAATTCCCAACAAATATTCACTTTATATTATTTAAAAAGAAAAGGTAGAATTTTAGATGATGATTTTTGTTGTTTTTTTCAGTTGTATATGTCAGTGAAAACCAAATAAAAAGCGTAAAAATGTATGAAAGACAAGAGAGGAAGTGATGTAATAGCTTTACAGTTGGAGCTCACCCGGACTCTGTGCATGGCCTCCTGGGCCTGCTGCATGCGTGCGCTCTTGCTGGGCGTGCGCTCAGACAGAAGGTGGGTGGAGCCTAAGTAGCTGGCAGCGAAGATGATGCCGTCAATCAGGTCCTCCGGGTCACATGGTCCTGGAACTGGACAAAAAGGCGGGAAAAACACAGGTCAGGTGGGGACGTAAGTGTATCCAGTGTATCCAAAACAGACACACACACACACACACACACACACACACACACACAACCAAATGTGTGTGTGTACACACACACACACGTAATGTAGGACTATGCATCATAAAATAAATGTGAGTACATTTTATAGTACATACATTTGTGCAACATACACACACACACACATCACATCACATTGTAAGAGAGCAGCAAAATGCACTTTGCCCATCATGCATTGCTTCACACATTAAAAAAAACTCACCTTCCACAAATGTGGGAAAAGAATGCAGAGATCTGCGTATCTAGAAACAAAACAAATGGAAAATCACAAGTGACTCACCAGTAATCACTATAGAAACTGAAACGTAGGGGGATTAAACGAAAATGTAAAAAAAATATTTTACCACAATAAGATGACGATAACAATAACACAAAATCTTATCTTGTAAGCATAACATCCATCTCTGAAATGTTAAATTGGTTACGAAACGCAAAAAACTAAAGAAAATCATCTAACGATAAGGACCGTTCCATCTCATAGCACATTTAGACACCAGGAAATAAAAATCGACTTTTTACCTTGTTAGCCAATTTCCGATGCCAAGTACAGTGTGCCAAAACAGAAAACTAAACGTACTTTACATTCAATCCAATGAACGTAACTCAAACATTCCCCTCATTTAAAGCCTGCCGCAAGTCACTTTCACATGGCCAGATCAAATCCTGATGAATTAAATCATTTTATACTGCGCTAATCCCTTGGAAATAAACATGAAGTAAGATGCATTCTGAATGCCATTTCACATTTTCTTTAAGAGCACTGAATACTATGGATGACCCCGAATAGTCGACTATTCGACGATTCGATCGAAGGAGTCTGATTCGACTGCCAATCTCATAGTCGTTGCAAATACAACTTCATACAACTACTATATAGGGCTTGTACATCAGAATGCATCATGGGATTTTTTGTTGACGATATTCCGCCATATTGAGAGGACTCAAGAGAGTTGTAGTACTGTAAAATCCTAAATCAACGTAAATATACTGTAACCTAGGCAAATTACCAATTTTTGCAACCGCCATGTCTCACATACGAAGCGCTGTGGCAGTTTCAAACACAACAATATCTCCCCATAATGACAACTCGTATTAATTACTAAGCAAGTAATAACTAATATCTAACTACTAACTCTAATGGTCCCATGCTTCCAAATTGGAGGCGATCATTGGGATGTGACATCGCAATGTACAAACCCTATAGAAAAAGAGAGACACACACACACAAAGCTACAGATCCTACTCACCTCCTGGACCGACGGCTGCTGTGCCAGTGTTGGCGACTGGGGCTGGCCAGCTGGCGGCTGATTGGCTAGAGCCTGCCTCTGCTGCTGCTGCTGCTGATTGGGCAGAGTGGGTGTTGGGTAGGGTTGCGGTTGGACATATGGCTGTGTCTGCCTGGCCCCCTCACGGTCCCTCTGCTGGGGTGGGTGGGCCGCGTGGTGCAGGCTCTGAGGGTGGTGTGGGTGGTAGTGTTGCTGGTGCACCCTGGAGGACTCCGCCCCCACCGGGCTGCCAGGGTCCCGCACCAGGGCCGACCCATAGTGGTCAGGAGACTCCGACATCGACTGGAAGAGAGAGACAGAGAGAGAGAGAGACAGAGAAATATTTGTTATGATATATTTGTATCAGGTCGTACTTACATATTTTATAAGCCATATGCCAATGAAGCACCTTGAAATTTAAACTGAGAGAGAGAGAGAGAGAGAGAGAGAGAGAGAGAGAGAGAGAGAGAGAGAGAGAGAGAGAGAGAGAGAGAGAGAGAGATGAAAGAGAAGCAAAAGCAGCAAAGGAAGAATTGCAGCACTAGAGGAGGCGGTCATAATAACAAAAGCAATAAAAATAAAGATGAATAGCACAAACATCCATCCAGTGAACAATACACCGCAACACAGCAGGAACACAACTTCAAAGCGCCCGCCATCGTCCCGGCAACAGCAGGAGATGCACGCTGGGCGTAAATCTGCGCAAATGTTTCTGCCCCAGCGGTTTAGCACATCCTCAGCGCAACAACGCTGACACTACTGCCGAGACAATCCTCCCCATCAGCACTTGACACACAGAGACACAACGAAGTATCGCCACCCTACTACACATTCTAAATAGATAATGGGCCGGGTACTCACTCCACCGTGACTGCCGACCGTCGGCTGGTATCCGTCCTCCGTGGGGCTGACATCCTGCCTCATGACCCAGATAGGCTCTATGGGTTGGTCGGGGGTGTAGGGGGATCGGACCGTTTTCGTCTTCACCTCCTCTATGGCCTCTTTGATGTCTTTGATCGCCAAACTAATGGCGTCCCCTGAACCTTTCCCAGCGTCCTCTCCCGGGACTCCCACCCTGGCCTGTTCATCCGACCTGGCCTCGCCTAGACGGCCCTGCCCCGTTGTGGCGCCCTTTTCCTGGGCTTCTCCCTGTGCTTGTCTGGGCTCCGCCGCGAGGCTTTTTGAGCTAATGCTTCCGTCGGTGCTGTCGCCCTCGCCGTCAGACTGGCCGTCATAGTGGTGCAGTCTGGAGCCCACAGAGCGACTTTGGCAGGTCTGGGTCTGGAAGGAACTGAGGTCTCTGGAAAGTCTGGGTGCAGGACTGCCTTGCCCAGTGGGGGAGGATGTTGGAGCTCCTTCTTGTACATGTTCCTGGCTTCGATGTTTAGAGGAAGGTTCTTGGTAGGATTCCTCTTCATCCTCCCATGACTCACATCTCCTACCAGATCTCCTGTGAGGTTCCCTGCCCAGCTCTGGGTATGGGGTCATGAGGGGCTCAGGGAAGGAGTCTGGATAGGACTTGGTGTAGGGCTCCGAGTAGGTCTCGCTGAGGGGCTGAGGACAGGACTTTGAGTGGGACTCTGAATAAAAGTCTGCATAGGTTTTGGGGTAGGTGTACGACACAGAGTGAGCGACCGAACAGTCATCGTCGTTCTCGGGCAGTGCGTCGTTGTGGAGGGTGTCGGGGCTTAGGCCGGCATCCTCGTGGTATTGATCCAAGTGTGGGAAGGAGGATATCTCTGGGGAGGAAGGAGGCGTGGGTGAATGTAGCGGAGGCGGGCTGTGGAGATGACCCTCCATACTGAGGGAAGCAGCACTCTCCGTGTCGGAACAAAGATCGTTGGTTTCAGACTCCTGGGCGAAGTTCTCCTCTACACAACCACGTTGGACTTCCTCCCGTTCCTCTTCTTCCTCTCCTTCTAATACTCTTTCTCCACACTGATCCTCCCTCCAGTCTTCGAACGCTTGGGTGTTGTCGTGGACGTAACAGGAGGGCCCTGCCACTGAGCGGCCGTCTCTGTCGATCACCTCTTGTCTGTCTTTTCCCTCCTCCTCCTCTTCCTCCTCCTCCTCCTCCTCCTCCTCCTCCTCCTCATCTTCTTCTTCTGCCTGCTTTCCTAGCTGCTCTTCGCCAGCGCCGTGGCGGATGTTTTCGTCCATCAACGGAGAATCGGTGCATTGGTGGGCGACGGCGTGATCCCGGGCGGGGAGGTCAGATTCAACCTGTGCTGGAAGGACCCCAGCGACGCCCATCTGATCCGGACACTCCCCTCCTTGTGACCGGTCCGTGCCGGCGTGTTGTTGTGACGAACGCTGAGCCGGACCTGACAGGCTTTCGCGCTGGTCTGAGTGTGGGGCGTTGGGGTGTTGCTGCAGTGGCGTCGGAGTGCTGCTAACCTCGCTGCTGGGCTGCCTCTGTCTGTGAGCTCTCAGTCGGGGGTTCGGGTCGCCCATGCGCCGGTAGCGGGCGACGCCAGGGCGGGGGTGCGGTGCGGGCTGGGGTTCCACATCCGGGACTGCCGGGCCCGAGACCTGTCCCTGGCCGTGGCTCTGGCCTTGGGCCTGTCCCGGCCCCGGCGGAGGACGCCGCCGCTGCCGCGGAGGTCCACGAGCTGACACCTCCAGATGGTGTTGGTGTGGGGGAGGGTGGTGTTGGTGAGGAGGGTGGTGGTGGTGGTGAATTGGTTCTCCGTCCTCATTCAGCATCTGACAAGGCCTCCAGGACCTGCGAGTGGCGGACTCCGCCGACGAGCCGTTGGCTTGTCTGTTCCGCGGAGGCCCTGGGTCAGCGTTGAGCTCCTCCTCTGCGTCTGCAAAGCCCTCGCTGGCGTGGTGCTTGTGGCTCATGACTGGAGTGTGATCAGTGTGTCTGGCTCTCAAAACATGTTCCTCCTCCTTTCTTCAAGAGAACGCCACTCAGACAGCTGCCTAAAAAAGGGGCCAACAAACAGAGAGACAATGGGTTTTGTCGCACAACATACGACACCATGCCTTATAATCAGAAATGGCTCTGACAGATGGTAAAACATTTAATATTTTATCATTTTAATATTATTGGTAATAGAGGATAGCCTGTTACAACACCAAGAGTGTTACCAAACTTGTGATTTGATTTTAAGTTACTGGAAACAAGTCTGAATGTTGATAATTTTCTGTCAAGTCACTGAATGTTGCAAGTTACTGTGTGGCTGTGTGTGTGTGTGTGTGTGTGTGTAGTGTGTGTAGTGTGTGTAGTTATTGTAGTGTTTTTTTATGAGAGTAATTAATTTGTGTAGTGTGATTAT
>JAOPJH010000103.1:6344517-6357085 GCA_027122575.1 Merluccius polylepis
CCGCCCCCCCCGCCCCCCCCCCCCCCACACCCCCCCGCACACCCCCCCCCCCCCCCCCCGCCCCCAGCCGCCCCCGCCCCCCCCCCCCCCCCCCCCCCCCCCCCCCCCCCCCCCCCCCACCTAATTAAAGGGGAACTTTGCTGATTTTCAACAGGCATTGTATGATTGAAACGTGCCACCCACCAGTAGCGGGGAGATCTGGGTGCAGGCAACATGAAGGAAAGGTAAACATTGTTCATGCATATACTACTCACATTGTAATGATATAAAGCCGGTTGAAATACGGTGAAGTTGCTGAAGTTCACTTGCTAATGGAATACAATGTATTCAGATTTTGTCTTTGGGGAATAACTATCCAGTGATGACATCTGCCTTATTTAACTACAAGGAGCTTTTGTGACAGGCAAGGTCTGCTGATAGAAACGCACACAAATGTTGTCCAATAGGCCCAAATTTGACAATCATGACACAGTGTTCATGACAATATATACCCCCCAGAAACAGGTAGGCGATTCTAATAACACTGCATAATGATCAGTCGAAATACCTTGTATCTGGTTCTGATTAATCTCCTCCAAACGGCTCCAGCTAGGGCTGCAACTGACCATTATTTTCATAGTCATAATCTAACAATATTTTTCTTCGATTAATCATTTAGTCTAGAAAATGTCAAAAATAATAGCAAATGATGCCATCCACAAGTTACCAGAGTCCAAAGTGATGAGTTAAATTTGCTTGCTTTATCTCACAAGCAGCCAAGAAAAAATAAAGCATTCATTTCATAATGATCCATAAAGCAAACATTTGAATTTCTGAAGCATAAAACAGCAAATGTTTGGTATTTGTAACTGACAAATGACCTAAACAATTAATCGATAATACAAATTTGATTCGATTAATTTTCTGTCGATCGACACAAATCGATGAATCAACCAATCGTTGTAGGAGGACACACACTGACCTTCTCCAGGGCCTTGTTGAGGTCCTTCTCATGCTCGGGGGGCGCGCGCAGCACCAGCACCTCGCACGCATCCTTTATCAGCGGGATGACGCTGAGGAATATGAGCACGGCGATGAAGAGCGAGCAGATGGGGTCGGCGATCAGCCAGCCAAACTGGCGGATGAGGAGTGTGGAGATGATGACCCCCACGCTGCCCAGCGTGTCGGCCAGCACGTGCAGGAACACACCTGGAGGGGGGGGGGACGTCGGACGCCGTTAGCTTCAATGCTCCACCGGTAGGGTTAGGGTGAGGGTGAAGGAGGTGATGTCACTGCTTAAGGTAGGGGTGATTTGGTAGGGAAAGAACTTCTTCAATGGTCGTCTATGCATAAAGTGCATGGATTGATTGTTAATTGTTTACAAGTTTGATTGTGTTAACTCAATTGTTATTGACTAGATGAGTCAATTGATATTTAGCTTGATTGTTAATTGTCAAGTAGTTTGATTGTGTTAACTTGCTCAATTGTTAACTAGATTAGTCAATTGATATTTAGCTTGATTGTTAATTGTTAACTAGATTTCTTGTTAATTCTGAAATAGTTTGATTGTCAATTGATATTCAGCTTGATTGATAGTTGTTAGATAGCTTGATTGTTAATTGTTAACTAGCTTGATTGTAAATTGTTAATTATTAACTGGTTAATTCTATTGATAGGTCCTATTGATATCATTTGTATGTATACAAATAATGAAAATATACATCCACAGAGATTTAAGAAAGGTAGTGAATAAAAGTATCACTTTTCCTTAAAGAAATACGTATGATTGTGAATTAATAATAAAAAAAACGCCGGGTCCAAATTCAATGTTTCGTTTATGTCTGTCTTGGATATTAGATGTTTGGTTCCTGCTTCTAACGAGGCTTGTGAGCCAATAGTATAACGACAGTTGGTATCTCTGTGTCGTCAGCGATCAAAGTTGGCAGCTAGGTTGCCAGTTAGTGAGGGAAAAAAAAAAGTTTGATGGTAAGCACCCAGCTTTACTCTGCATAAGGTAACCTAAATCTATAGCTAATGTAGAGCTACATGTTGCTAAATTAATTCATTACTCTACCACGCAAGATTCATCACCTGACTTGACTGAGTCTGACTGAGTTTCACTCCACCATGAAATATGCAGGTTGCGCAACGAACTGGCAACCGCTTGAGGTGTTGAGTGCTTCGAGCAACAGCTGTGTTGTGAGGTGATGGGAGAGGAAGTGCAACATCTATTTACTGAATGTCGTATTCTCGGTAATAATTAAAATAATAATAAATGAGTTAGTAATAAATTATCATTTGATTCTCTGTTCCTGTGTTTTGTCTTTCCCTTCTCCAATGGCAACAGTCCACTGAAATGAAAATAATACTTTTTCACCTTGTCACTTCACGTCAACAGTCGTTACTCATCAACACGACTTCCTCCACAGCCAAGCTAAACTCTGCTGTGCCGACATCCACTTGGACGGCAGTTCTTAATAGCTCAACAGCTCTCCTCTCCCTCCCTATAAAGCTTCATGTAACAGGCTAGCACACAGCTGGAAAGCATATTGTGTCACTTTAACATCATGCAAGCAAAAGTATTAAAATTATTATTATCACTTGTTTGTTTTCTTTGTGACTAATATGTCCCCATAGAGAAGAAAAATGCTGTCTTAGGCCATTTCACATCTATCACTCTATAAGTAATTCAGGGTAACTATATCTGGAGGTTTTAACCAGTTTAATTTAAGACCTGTAATACCACTTAGAATAATTTAACACCGATTTCACAGCCCAACAGCGTGATCCTGAACCTGGAATTTGTTATTTGTTTATTTGTCAGTTTATCTCAGCAGTGCTGCTTGTCTGTACAGTGGTCACAGCTCATGCATGCCGCGGGAGGCAAATAAATATCTATTTCACATCAAATACATAACATTGGTTTGAGGTTTATTATTTTTCCTATCCCGACAGTCGCAAAAAATATTTAAGACCTATGCTCCACTGGGTTCCCTGTAATTATATTATCCGCCTGTGAGGTAATGTTCTCAAGTTTCAGGAACCCTCTCCCAGGCGAAGCTCTTGCATGCAGACGGTGGTTATGATCACCCAATAGGCTGAAATGATTCCTGGCAGCTGTCCACACAAGGTGTGAGTCTAATGTGTGTCAGCAGATCGCACCGACCAAATCACCTCTCATGTTGGCGTTCATCCCTCCGCCCCCGCCACCGTGGGAGTGCCCATGGCCCCCGCCACCGTGGGAGTGCCCATGGCCCCCGCCGTGGGAGTGTCCATGGCCCCCGCTGTGGGAGTGTTCGCTGTGGCCGTGGTGCGAGTGGCCACCGTGGTCGTTGGACGGACAACTCTTGGCGCCATGTGAGTGGGCGTGGCTAAAGGCACAGATGCCAACCAGGTTGACGAGGAGGCCTCCCACCGACACTGGCTGAAGGGGGTGGGGGGGGGGGGGGGAGACTACAAATTATTAAAATGTACAACAAACTAATGTAGTTGGAGCTGGGAGCAGCAGCTACAGTTGGTTCCAGTTTGTTTTGCTCGAGGCTCTAGAGGACAACTATACATAGGCTTTCACAAATATCAGGCTTGTTTTCCAGTTCTGACTGCATACAAAAAAAAGACACAATCACAAAGTAACAAGTTGTAACACAGAAAAATAATATATCATTTTGGGTGAGTGAAGATATGATTTCGGGTTGGTAATTTGTGATTACATTTTAAAAATGTAAATATGTAACTGATTTACAATGCTCTACCGGTGCAGATTACAGATTTAAAAAAACACTTGAAATAAAAAGATTTAAACCAGAGTACTCACCGTGAGCATGTCAGTGTTTATATTGGGAGGATCAAAGAGCCGCGTGACCGACTCGACGAACACGAAGAAGGCGATTACCATCAGGAACAATCCGTTGATGAAGCCCGACAGAATTTCAACACGGCCGTACCTGCGGGCCAAGAAGTGGTGGATTTGGGTTAATGCAACAACATGGATGTCACACAGGCCTTGTCTACACGAGTTTTGAATCTCTTGCAATCGGGATTCTGAAACGGTTGTGAGATTGCGATGCAAAGAGACGTTGTCTCCGTCTAAACAGGCGGGTTGTACAAGAGATGTGGACAACCATTGTGAAAACCACCGCCAGGAGGAGGGGCACGCTTCATTCGATCTGGATGGACTAGATGGACCTTTCCCTGTCAAGGAAGCATTAGAAGGACAGATCCCTCTCTCTGCTTTCCTTCTCGAGGTGTCTTCCTTGATAAATAAAGAGATTAATTATCGTGCATGTGTGTGTGTGTGTGCCCTAGGGTTAGAGGGTGTCATAAAATATGGCCTGTAAAGCCCTTTAAGATTGTCACTGTGATTAAGGGCTATACAAATTAAACTGACTGGACACCGGTCGTCAACCAATATAAAGCAAGGGGATGTCATATGCAAATGTCTCTGAAACATCGCCGTGCTGTGCCTACTTTTTTTTCTGGTGAACCACAGTCGCTACGTCTCCGCCCATTCTCTGAGATTGTGCAAACCATGGATATGGTACAAATCTGAAACCTGTGTGTGCGTGCGCATATCGATCGGCAATCTCTCATAAACTGACCCTACGTCTAAACAGGCTGAGACGATGGTGAGTGCGTTGTTCCCCCTCGCGTCAACAGATGATTTTTTAACAAGAGGAAGCCATGACGGCCTGTTCGTGAAGCTCATAGGTAAAGCGACTAACATGTAGTTCACCTAACGGCCTATAGGTGGCTCGCGGTGGGCAGGTGCAAAAAGACCGGTCACCATTCTAAGTTAATGGGAAAATTGTGATTTCATTCGCGTAATATAAAGCAAAAACATGTTTTCCTTCATTCGGTTACAATCTCAGTGGCTAGCTCATCTCCATGTTATTCATTGTGAGACAGTTTTATTTTATTATTTTATAGTTTTATTGTCACGGATGCTACGTCCATATTTTTAACAGTCTATAGTTTTGAATGTAGATACAATCTAGATTCAAAAACATCTAGATCAGTGTTTCTCAAATGGGGTTATGCGTTCCACTAGAGGTACTTTGAAGAGTTGCAGCGGGTACTTGGAAAATGTATAAAAACAAGGAGAATCTATTTTTAAAAAAAACAGAAACACCAAAATGTTGCCAGTAATGGGATTTATGTGCACAAGGCCCACCTCTGGCTTTGTGCTTTTTCGGGGGAGAAATTAGATAAGAGCTGCACGACTTTCCATCATCACGGGAAGTGATGGGAAAAGCCTAATCCATTTTTTCCCTCCCTAAAATGTGTTTTGCTGATGGAAGGGATACTTGACGGAAAAATATCTTTGAGCGGGTACATTAGTAAAAATAGCGGACGCATTAGTAAAATGTTTTACTAAAAAACATTAGTAAAAATAAATGAGAACCACTGATCTAGATCATTCTGGCGTGGGCCACAGATACACTGCCCATCATCCCATCCTGTGGGCCTCCTCCTCACTGACCCGTAGGAAAATATCCTGGTGGCCTTCCAGCGGGTCATAAGGGCCGCGAACAGACCCAGCACCAGAGCCGAGCAGTCAAACAGCATGTGGAAGCCGTCCGATATGAGGCCCAGGCTGTTGGTCCACACGCCGTAGAAGAGCTCCACGAATGTAAACGCCTGTGACGTGGTTGAACACAAACACACAACAGCTTATCATTTTCTCTTGCCGAAAGGGGGGGAGGATATAACGGATTATGAGTCTCAAAGCCAAACAGATCATGGAAACACTTGAGAGAGGGGACTTTTACATTTGTCAGTCTATTTAAAAATATATATATATCACTAAATATGCAAAATACTTGGAAACACTGGGAAATCTGGCATGTCTGCCTTTGTTACTATGCTTTCAAGATACAGTGGCAGTTCTGTTTCTATTTTCTATCTTCTTGCATACTAATTAATACGTTACTGAAAAAAGGAAAATGCAATTCCATTAGCAATAAACAACTTGAACAGTGCAACCTTTTCATTGTGACTATCATTTGATAGCTTTTTTGATTTGAGCACAGTTTCACATTCTATAGATAGTAATTCGATTCAGGATTCCATCCGATATATAATTAATTGATCGCTCCATTGTTCAGTGCCTTCCTGTTCCTCCAGATTATCTCGAGTGTGTCCCTACCAGGTTGAGACAGAGGAAGTAGAAGATCTGCCGGGAGTCATACTCCTCCAGGATCTGCTTGAGGGACTCTTTGATGAAGCGCGGGAGGCTCTGAGAGGTGTGCTGCAGGGCATCGCCCATGAAGCTGTAGAGTGGGGTGCCCTCGGGGGAGTAGCCCACCAGGGTGCCCTTCTGCCCCTTCCTGGAGGGGGACGACAGGATGCTGGATGCTACGACACCACAACAAAAAGAGAGATTATGTTCAAGTTGGGGCTGGGCAATATACAGCGGTGACAGAGTGACAGACAGACAGACAGAGACACAGAGACATGGACAGAGACAGAGAGAAAGAAGATCACTCACTCCAGAGTGAAACCTTCACCTCCGCTACACACAGGTACGCTGTGTACGCTAGCACCTTTTACTCTCCACCTGCCCTGCGCTTGGAGCACTTTTGATGATGCAGCTCTGGCCTAACAGAGCAGTCGAACATAGCATAATATGCAGTGCCTACAGATTAGGGATGTGCACATTGCTGCGCTTGCTAGTCGGCACCAGTACAATAATCTAGAAATGTTGTGTTATTATTAGTAATATGTCATGTTATTTACTAAGGAAACCAATGCAACTGAATTCTAGCTTGTTTTCAAGCCAGGCAACGCCTGAGTGTGTTTTATCTAAACCCCTGTCATCTGCATGGATTGACTCGTGGATGGGCGCATTTCATTTTTGAGAAACTTTCAAGAATAAAGAAGAAGAAATAAGAAGCTGCAGTAAAAAAGTGACAGTGCAAGTTTAACCTTTTCAAATGGCTGTTACGATACACACAATGTGTTCGTGTGGGCCCAGAATGCTGGGCCTCTTAGATTGTAATGTGCTCAATTTTGACTGATTGCTAGTTATTTTCTTTTGTTTAGATGAGTCGTTCACAAAACCTCTGGTTAACTGCATGGGAAATTAGTCATAAGGTACATCCCTAGTACACATATATCCTTTTCACACACACATTGTTAACCCAGGTTAACCTAAGCCCAGGGCTATACGATTCAACGAGCCCCGGGTTAAATGTCCCCTGACCGGGTGTGACCAATGTTTACATTCTAGAATGACGTCATGACTAGACTACTCTTCCCAGTTTCACACTGGCAGCTTTTAACTCGAGTACTCACCCATGACGAAGAAGACGGCGCTGACCACCACGCCCCCGGAGAGCACATGCTCGGTGCCCCGCTCCCCCCGGGGGGGCTTGCTGACGGACAGCAGCTGGTCCGTGAAGGGGTGGGTCCAGAAATGGGCCAGCAGCAGCGCGCTGAGGAAGAGGGCGACGGTGCTGTAGCGGGCGCACCGCGGCGCCTCCATCTTGGCGGCGCAGACCGCCTCCACGTAGAATTCCAGGATCATCACCGAGAACACGATCATGGCGAGCGGGAGGATGAGCGCCGACCACGACTCCACCTTGCTCTGCGTGGACCCCAAGTTTACCTTTTACACTTAGTCATTTTAATAATAATAATAATAATAATAATAATAATAATAATAATAATAATAATAATAATAATACATTACAGTATACATATAGCGTTTTGATTGTGGGCGGGGACTAGCTCAAACTGGTTAAAGGTATAGTCTGCGATTCTGGGGAAAGACTGTTGATATTCGAACTCAACAGCAAAACAAATACACACTTCCGTCAGTCTCTGACCTTCTCCTCTTTTTCTTGGCCATCTCTCCTTCTTGACAATGCAATTAGCCCGTTAGCATCTGCCAGATTTACCTTCACTATCGCTGCTGCTTGCTTTCCCCCCTACGTCCCCTCTCCCTCCACTGTTCACGAGCCCGCTTGCTCCCTGCTGCCGATTGGCTGGAACGGCTCAGTTCGAGCCACTTGGGTTTGTTTCCCATTTACAGAGCCAGGGCTGTGTATAAGCACCAGCACGCACACAGAACAGCCAGCTGGACCGTGAGGAGAAATTAGCTGAATTCGACAAAAAGTGTCTTGGATTAGGATCGCTGACTATACCTTTCATTTTCCTTTTACTTTCATTTTCATTTTTTTGCTTATCTTGCTCTATACATCAGTGTAATAGAAGAAGGGCCAAGAATACCTCAGTGGTGGCAGACAGCACGACGACCCAGGGCAGCAGCACTGCACTGGAGACCAGGTTGTCCAGGGCGTAGAGACGCTTGGCCCCGCCGACCTCCACCGACAGCTTCCTGGAGGCGGCGTGGAAGCCCACCTTCAGACACAGGGAGACCACCAGCAACACGACACCACCCTGGTGGGAGATAAAAATTACCAAATTAATGACTGAAATGATTATGATGTCTAGATCTAGAAAAAAAAGGTAGAGAGCGTTTCTTATTTGTCATAAACTTGCACAAAGAACTTTCTTGTGCTTTTCTTTCTACTCTTTTTTACATTCCTTTTGAGTGAGGTAATTCATAATCACGTCTCAGGGGTTATCTTTTATTTTCTGTATAGTTTCAGTGTCGGGAAGCATTCACTCATAATATTCACTCATAATACATCCAATAGTCACATGTATGGCCATTCATACATACAAACTAAATATCCTTGTATAGGTTGAATAATATGTGCCAAGTATATTGTCAATAATACGTAATAAGTATAGCAAGTGTACATTTGTATCTAAACACATTACTCACGTTAGAAAGTCATTGCTGTAAACATATGAAAAGATTGTATAACCATTTAATGTTGAATTGTGGAGTTAGCATTACCGCTAACTCCACAGCGTTACCGGTTTTCTATTTTTCACCATTTTCGCATTCACGACTTTATGGGCGGGGCTTAAATGGTACATGATGATGTAAGCGCTAACCCTTAGCATTGCCCCACCCCTAACAACCAGAGTGCAGTTGCGTCACTGCTTGTCACGCTCAAGCACGAGTTTGACAGTTATTATTTGACAGTTGAGAGAGGCTCGGCGCCGAGAGGGTATGCTCCCGGTACGCTTCCGCCACGGTGGGTGTGGATGTGTCGGGCTTGATTAGGGGGGCAGTTAATGTTTTTGGCTGCGTCCGAAAGGGGTTAAGCTTCCCAGACACTCTACTATAATGCTACGGTGTGGCGCGTTTCATCTACAACACACTCACTCAATGCTCAATACTCAGCAACGCGTACTACCTAAAAAGTATCACAAATTTGGCATGAGCCGTATCCATTGTAATAAAATCTCTCTCCCTTCCTTCCTAGAACGATTAACCTAAATAAATAAAAAGTTTTATTTGTGGTTAAATTATGCCCGACTTACCTTGTGATCAGCCACACCCAGGAACGCGATGGCGGTGTACAGAAAATGAGTGAGAGCACTGTCGTGGTGTCCCTCGGCTGGTGAGAGACAGTCAAGGCACAACAATTACACTGAAAAGTATATTATGAAATGAACCAAGTGAGACCAATAGTATGTAGGGATAGGGGGAAAAAAATCGATTGCGATAAATAAATAAACTGTATAGGTGTGTTTATGTTATTTTAGATCAACAGTCAAGGCAAAATAAAATGAAAACAATGGTAAATAATAAACGTATTATAAAATTAAGTCAGAGGGATATCAAGAAAACAACAGTGTAAACAAACAAACAAACATAAGGATACGGTGCTCTGCCATCTTGGCCATGAGGTCATCATTGTCGAAGAGGAGGAGGCAGATCACTGCAATGATGAAGAGGGCGGCACCTCTGGTCTGGTATGGGGCGAAACAGAGAGAATCCATTTATATTTGGGAGCGGTTGGTCGTTCCACACAACGCTCGACATGGCTTGGCCTCTCTGGGAACCTCATTCCTCACTGTCTGAACTCTTAACCAAGCACCGGGACGCATGTTGTCACATCCAATGGTGTCTAATTAGTGTCATAACAACATGATGATTGCCACATATTTCATTTTTTTGCATTATAAAAGATTAAAAAAAATAAAATCACTTCTCGTTAATATAAGACTTCACAAATACCAGTACTTTATTTCTTACATAACTAGACTAAAAGTGGTACAACCGGGGTCCTACCTTCGAGGGTCCGCCCCCTGAGGTGGTGAAGAGCACTCCCAGCAGAGCAAGGACAACCACATCGCTGTGCTCAAACAGCAGCAATGTCCTGCAGGGGAGAAAACACTGATGATCACCTTGTGGGGGTCAGCCCATTACTTACGGAGGGGAATGCAGACCACCACAACGAATCGCAACACAATATCATTTCAAGCCTCATGCCCAACTGTATGGCACATTAATATGCAAAGTAATAACTATATGTTAGAAATAGTGTCTAGCAGGGCTCCATCTGCCAACAGTTCAAAGAAAGCACATTATTTATACAATATTATGATGGAAGGAAATAACAGGTCATACGCTAGCAGGTCATGCAAAGCACAGGTAGATTAGTGAGGGTTGAAGACACCTTACCTTAGCGGGCCACAGAGCGTGAGTCCGAAAAAACCCAATAAGGAGATGACGCATCCAATTACAGAATGTTTAAGTAACTTTATCCACTGAAAGTAGACAAGGAGAGAAAGACAATCACTTATCCCATCCTCATCCTCACAATCACTTATCCTCACCATCCTAACATAGACACGAATGAGCAAATCCTACGTCAGCCAGAAATAATTCAAAAGGGAGTCTTGAATAGTCAGTAAACAGGTGACCGATGGAAAAATTCCCCATGATTCTTCAATGTCTATTAGTGATGGGTATATATGTGCATATACAGGCTAAGACATTCAACAGACCTGTCTTTTTGAAATGGCTTTGCCAGAAGAGAAAGGCTTTTGAAAGAAAAGCAAAACCACCGCACTCCTGAAAGAAAGAAGTAAGTAAGTATTCACATGTATGTTTCACAAGGTCAATTATTGAGTAAAAAATATACAACAACAACAAAAATCGTCTACACCTGGCTATACTTACCCTAATTTCAGTATGAAGATAAACTGGACAATATGAACAACTTTGAGAATGTCATACGACTCAAAGATCCCGAGAGCCTTGAGGACTTTGGAGATCAGCAGTAAAATGATGTACCTTGTTAAACTGAGGAGAAACAAACGTATGCTCAAGTGATGCGAGTCAAATACAATGTGGGCCCACATTATTTTGCACTGGATATCCAAGGAGCCTATATATAATATGATGAATAATTTCAATGGTGAATTACATTTATATAGGTCTGCATACCATAAAGTATCTTTTGTGTTGCTTAGAAGACAGCCAGATAAGTTCTTAATGGCTCAGATCTCATTGAGCATGTATGACAATGGCTCTACATATTATAATGTATTAAATACGATGGAAGACATTTCAACAACTGTCATGCATAGCAATGTGTCACATTCATTGGTGCATTGTGCTACACAAACCCTACATGTTTTGAGCTGGGTCTGGCTGGTGGTTAAACATACCTGGCATTCGGCACTTCAACCATTCCGAGTTTCCCACTAGAGAGGACATTGCTACTGTATTTATCGTCCATTTTCACACGTTACAGTTGGGAGAATTTAACTTCAACCAAATCAAAATCTGTGTCTTTGGCTGTCCCAGTGATTTGATGAAGGGACGCTTTTAAGGTACATTTCTAGAACACGCCGACTGATCTCTGGTCGTTTTACCGACATGCATCATTTTAAAAGTAAATATTAAACAAATGTAGTGTAGAACAACTAATCTTAATACCATCTACCTCCTGACTTTGCTAGCTTATGAGCTAGCTGACCAGCTGGCATTGGAATTGAACTAAAGTTTGTCACACCGAGAAGTCCTCTCTATACTTCGAAGACAATGTCGATGAATGCATTAACCTTGTTTAAACACGGACACAAATATTGTGTCGTTCAACCAATTATTTTAGCTCAACATATTCTCAGGCAATACAATAAAAAAAAAAATGAAAGAACAACATCCTAGCTGGTCAGGCCACACTTCCGGACACGGTAAACATTCCACGTCATGAGAGTGTATTGGTGCAGGTTGCTGCTGCGCAGCCCGTGGCGCAGCCCACTGCGCTTGCGTAAATGATTACGCTCCCTTCGAGACGAGAGAGCAGCACGCCATCTGACTTGATGTTCCCAGTGAATAAAAGACCAATGGGCTCAGTATTCACAGAAAATATACTAATAGATTTGAAGTGGTCTATGATATGCCTTCCATTTTACATTAAACTGACATCTACATATTCTAAAAGACATACATACAAATAACAAATGTGTCAAACAAACAAACATAAATAAATACACATTGTTAGGAGTTGTCTGGTATATCAATACGAACTTGGTATTATGCTTTATTATATTTGTGTGTTGGTAACTGTCCACTTTACTGTGCACCAATTCTTCACGTTTAGACTAATGGCGCATTTCCACTAGTACGGTACGGCACGGCACGGCACGGGACGGGACGGTTCGGGTGTGTTTCCATTACAACTGAGTACCATATGGTACCTCCTCAACGTGGGCG
>JAOPJH010000103.1:6372802-6383122 GCA_027122575.1 Merluccius polylepis
GCAGACTTGGCCCAACAGAGCTCAGAACCTCCTTTAAGAATTTCGCTGGAATAAAATCTAGGGGACAGTTTGTGGGTATTAACAAACTTGTTTATAACGACCAGGGATCAAAATGTACGCAAAACAGGAGTATGTACATTATTCATTACAAACAGGCTTTGTGTTGTGTCTGGTATAAACCATAATCTGATGTCGGTATCCGCATGACCAGATTGTTTTACTTACGAGTGTCTACTGTTTCCTGGATAGGGATGAAGCCGACAGGTAGGGTGTCTTTTATGTCAATCAGCTTCATGTCCACAAGCACATTACCCAGATGGCTCTGCAGACAGGTGCAATACGAGGGAATAACATTACTCTGACTTTCTGTTATGTATTTGCTACTTTATCGGACAAAGTGATAAAATGTTATTACATTAGGTAGCAATGATTGGCTTTTAGATTCCTGTGAAATTTGGTATAGTATCATATGTTTGACATTATCATATGTAATAACATTATATGTAATAAAGTTTTTTACATTATGTAGCAAAGACATGGACTTTTAGATTCCTGTGAAATTCGGTTGATATAATCATATGTAATAACATTTAATATGTGATTACATTTTTAATGCAGGAGACTTTGTCGCCAGACTTACATTTTCTTTGGAGAAAACTCTGGTGAAGCAGAGGTAGCGCGTCACCTTGGACTTAAACAGACCATCTTTCCACAGGTCTGCATCCAGCCCATCTGTCGTCGTGGAAACCTATGGGCAAGATTAGTCAGAACAAAGGTCACAACATGTTAGAAATTGATTCAAAACACATTTAAAATTAGGTTTGCATGGCTGCCACCGTTGCCAGACAGTGGAACCAGGTAACAATAGTGTTCCAACTTCTGCTACATTAGCAAAACCCACCAAGACTAAAGATAACATCTTGGCAATTGGCAATGATTTTCATTGGCTATGTCCAATAACATTGCTTTAATTTCCGGAATCAAATCAACTACGGTTTCTCTTGGTCAGCAAGGCGGACCAGGTATATTTGTGTATCATTTCAATACGTTAAGGTTACAGCATCATCATATATACGTGCCATTTATCTTGTGATGGTGCTACATGGCGTGTACCACACTCACCACATCATATCCGGTGGGAGCCCTGTTCCGGGATGCCACAACTCCCACTCCGGTGATGGGGTCCATGGGCATCTCTGGCAAGGCGTCCGACAGCTCCCGAACTTCAGGCATTTTACGACAGCTCTGATAAGAACACATATGAACGGTTTAAAGTGACAAACTGGCAAGAGAGAACAACACCAATGGAAAACCTTGCTGCGGCGAAGCACTATGGCTTGTAAGCACAGTCTGTGGTCTGCTCTATGTGCCAATACTATAGGAAATAGGATCTGTGCTAGGAACTCAACTGTGGTGAGCTTGTGAAAGATAAAGAGGTTAAATAAGCAGTGCCAGGTCTCTGTGTAATGGGATGACTGCTGGGGGGAGAGAGGGCTGCACATTCCCTCTTGTGTGAGCCATGTAACCTGTGGCAACAGCAGCCTAGCCAGGGCAACACCACCTATTAGCTACTTCTAATGCGACTCAATTCAAGTTGAATGACTTGATGGACAACATACAACTGTATCATTTAGAGAGAAACACATGTACCAGTGAATGGCAACGATTTAACGACGTATTAAAACAAAAAAACTACACTGCTGTATGAAGACAGGATAACATCACGCCAGGTCCCAGCTAGTGAGCTGTAACGGTGTAGCCTAGTCTCCAGCCACAACAACGGAAGCCGTCTCGCCCGGTTTGCCGTCCATATCACGTCTTCACAGGCATGTCAACACTGGGCCATGGCCGCCTAATAATCCCCCTCACACACAGTGGCTGGCCTGAAACCAACGAGGTAAATAACTCAATCAAAGGTCTTACTCGCGGGTCAGCGTTCCGGCGTTTAACACAAAGGCAGCTTTTCATTCCCGACGCGGGCCGCGGTGCGGCTCGAGGGTTGCGGCAGGACAGCGCCGGGAGGCGGCGGCGGCGGAGGACGACCAGCTAGCAGCTAGCCGCTACATGCACCTAGCCTCTAGCGCGGCGTGTCTCTTACCCGTCTCCGTGGTTATTGTTTAACGAGTGGCTTTACGGCCGCTTGGTTTCTCCGTGGGGGTCTTTGTGGTCTAGAGGAGGAACCGCGGAGAGGAGCGCATACTTCCAGACGTGCAGGCCGCTAAGCCTCGTACCACTGGCGGCTTCAGAGTGGGGGGACTGGGGGGAGTGGACGGGTCTCTACCGCCCCCTATGGGTGCGCCCAGGTAGCAGGAATTCAAGTGTAATGGATGCATGTGGATGCTGCGTCCACAGAGACAGGGCGTACAATGGCGAGCTTATGTCTTGTTGTAGAGGCGTTTATCGCATCTGCTGTTTTTTTTTCTTTTTCTTTCTTGCTGTCTAACTCGTTTTGGTACAGACTGTTGCATATTCAATACTTGTCATACCCAGCAATATGAGGATTTACATTTGTATCTGTTTATTAGAGAACATCTAAATGTGTTATTTTCATCAGGTAATGTAGGCGCTTCAATAGTTCTGCAAAAGTGTATGACAGTTGGTGTAATTACTGTATGTAAATAAAACAACCAAAACAAAACCATACAACAACAATAAATAAAATATATATATAATTACTACAGGCCTATTCCAAAAAAAGTAATACAACTTTTATTTTGATTTTAAACCACTACATGACATTAAAACCAGTAGCCTATTATTCATATTCCACACGCTGAGGTTACAGCAGCCTATCTGTGGAAGAGCTTCTTTACCACATCCCTTCTTGGGAACAAACCTGCATCATTTTCCTTGAATGTAGGCTAAATTAAGGATTTTCATTCTCAACAGTCTCCCCCAGAGACATCTGACTTCTTAATGTTGATGTTGGTTCAGGCATATGACAGGAAAGATGGTTGTGGGTTTTAAAATTGTAAGAAAATAATGTGCATCACTTAAATGAACTTGATCCGAATGGTCAAAATGTATTAAACATGAATCTATTCATATTACATAATTAGCTACCTGCTAAACCACTTCCCAATTTCTGGGGACAGGAATTTTGTTTGTTTTTGCCACCTCATATACCAATTCGGGGCATTTACTTCTCCATCTCCTCTACAAATACCCTGTTTGCATCAGCTGTTCCTCTAAAGGCCTACCTTTTGACATGTGACTGTATAGGCTTACCTCCTCAAGGTTGAAAGTTTTCCCATTAGCAACCTCTAGTGGCTTGAGTTGTAGCTACAGCCATAGCTATATAACCTCTAGTGGCTTGAGTTGTAGCTACAGTTATAGCTATATAACCTCTAGTGGCTTGAGTTATAGCTACAGTCAGCTATATAACCTCTAGTGGCTTGAGTTGTAGCTACAGTCATAGCTATATAACCTCTAGTGGCTTGAGTTGTAGCTACAGTCATAGCTATATAACCTCTAGTGGCTAGAATTGTAGCTACAGTTATAGCCATATCATTTTCAGACAATACAAATTCCCTGGATGGATTGACGGATGGGCGCGTTTTATTCTTGAGAAACGTTGTAGTTAAGATATAACGGAGTAAATAGCGGCAGTAGAAATGTAACAAAGTGCAGGTTTAAAAGGTTCACAGACGTGAAATGCATGTATTTGACGTTTGATCTACGTTGAAGTCCGTGAGGACAGCGTAGTCCTGGGCAGTGTCCGCGTCTGCCCTGGGCACCGTCTTCCTGGGAATAGAGCCATACGGCAGGCCCATCAGAACCTGTTGGATTCAAACACACCATGAGGGGTCAACGTTTCAGTACCGGAATCAATGCTGTTTACATCTATTCACGTGTGTGGCTTTCAAAGGCTTACCTCTGGGATTACCACCAATCCAAAGGTGAAGCCAAACAGCACGAGGTTCATGCCATACATCCATCGCAGGAAGATGAAGTAGGAAGCCACGGACGACCCAAAATGACCTGAGAGAACGCAACGTCGCTGTGGGTTACCGCATACGTCCACTACAGGCTAGCGTTGAGATTATGTGTTTTCCTTACTTTCCACCTCTTTAATCTTTCGTTCCCACGGTATACACGCTGTTCTGAAGTTCTCAAAATCTCTTTGGAACTTGATCCATTTCTGGAATTAGAAAAAAGAAATTGAAAATGTACAAATTAATGTACGTATTAAATCACAAATCACATAAACTCGAGAGCAAAAAGCAACAGGAAGTATAAACACTTTGTCTGCTCTAACCTTTTTCATCATCACTTTGTAAGCATACCACTTCTTGCCTTTTCCTTTGCCTAAAGCACCTTCAAACTTATCCACAAACTGTTGAGACTCCCTGGAAAGAGAGAGAGGAGGGGTCAGTGATATGTGACACATGTGGCTGTTGTGCAGAACTTCGACGAGTAGAATACAGTTAAAGCTGCTATCAGACATGTTTTCCTCGCCCCGCTTTGTTTCAATTCAATTTGCTGTGTCTCAATTTGCGTACGTACATGCTTCCACTTGCTATTTTGTGTGCATGAGTGCGTTCACACTGACAAGTAGGACTATGGCAAAATGCAGTGCACTTTGAGTACCCAGACGGTGTCCTCATAACGGTCAAAAAGTTCAGTGCAGAACGCTGGATACTTCTCACCCTCAATGGTGGCCATCTTGGCTATGTAGCGGAGGGGCCATTTCTGAAAATGGCGGTCGAATTAAAAGAACGTTTCCGGTAAGTGCACGACCGTGTTCGATTTGAGACAATACTACCCTGTCAAAATTCAGACCCTATGCAGGTAAGTACATAGTGTACACAGTGTACTACATGCAAGTGTACTAACGGAAGTACAACTTTTGATTGAGTTGCATAGTTGTCATGATTTCGGCTCTATAGCGATGGCCAGTAGTCCAACAAAGAACGCACAAGAACCATGAAATTCAGCCAAAACACATTTTAACCAAAACAAAGTGGGGTAAGATTAAGTTGATTGCCGCTTTAACTACAAATCTGTTGACATGTTTAAATTAGCTGTGAGTCGTCCACGTGGCTCTTTGAACACACTGGCCTCAAGAAGTGTGGCCCCTGGGCCCTTGCTTAAAAGGGTACTAACGCTCGCTCTGTGCTAATATAGGAAAGTACTGCTACATACATGCTGCTGCATGCATGCTGTGACAAAACTATGGTCTGCAACAATCACAGAAAAGTCAGACCATTGAGATTGGGATTTGCGTCCGATTTGGAAAAATTCTACCCAACTTCTCATATCAAGTTTTGCCGAAACAGAGTTGCAGATTGTGATTGTTTCACAATATGTAGAATGTTAGAAGCAGTGCTACCAGAGTTACTCCTACAAAGATCGGCAGATAAATAGGTTGGTACCAGGCCAAGAAGACCTTTATAACTAGAAATCTGTAGGTGGCTAAGCCTGTGTCTGGCTAGTGAGGGCTAGCCGTCACTAGCGTACAAAGCGCAGTGATGTGTTGAGCATTTACTTTGGTAATGAACCTTAGCGCACCATGATGAACTGCATCCAACATCCGCAGATACACAGTATAAAATAACACCGTAATCAAGGACTGGCATAAAAGTAGTGGTAACAAGTTTTTTTCTGGACGCAGAAGAAAAACAAGACTTATTTCTAAAAAAAGGAACCGGTTTCAGCTTAAATGCTCTCTTAAATGAGAAAATAGCTGAGCGTGGTGAGACGGTGACCAGAAGACCTGAGGTGTGTGAGTCTCCTCTTCATCCGCCAGGGCTTACTCCTGATGGTGGCAATGAGCTTCTTCTTTTCCTCCACCTCCTCCATCAGCCTCGCCATCTCCCCCTCCGACATGGAGTCATCCGAGTTGGAGTCGGATGCGCTGGTGGTGGTGGGTGAGAGAGAGGGAGAGAGATAGCAGGGGGGGGGGGTACGCACATGTGCGTACTGTGTAATTAAATACATTAAGGCATAATGTCATAGTTAGGCTGTTCCATAACGTTATGATGATTCGTACCTGCTACCGCCTTTTTTCTTCTTCTTCTCGTCTTTATCCTTTCCCTTGCCCTTGGCTCCTTTCTTGCCCTTGCGGCCATCCTCCTCTTCCTCGGTGTCTTCGTCACTCTTCTGGCCTTTCCCTCCTTTCCCTCCTTTCCCCCCTCTCCCTCCTCTCCCCCCTCTCCCTCCTCCTCTCCCTCCTCTTCCTCCTCTGGCCGCTGCTCCACGCTTCTTGGGGCCCTTCTTCTTATCATCATCATCCTCGTCCTCGTCATCATCATCTTCACCTTTGCCCTTGCGTGCCTTTGAGGGGGTTTCCTTATTCCCGCCTCTGCGACCCCGGGGCGCCTCCTCCTCATCTTCGTCATCATCATCTACCTCACTGGCTGCCTTTTTGCCGCGACCTCTCCCTCCTCCTCTTCCACCTTGTCTCTTGTTTGCTCTCGCATCCTCTTTGTACAGACAGAGCAAACACAAAAACACACACACACACACACACAAACATACACACACACTTACAGATGGGCGGGCACACAAACACACACAGATGGGTGGGCCCACACACACACACACACACACGCACACACACACCCATCATTCAGATGAAATTAAGCAAAGGCACATCCACAAACACAAAAACAGGGACGTGAACACATGCAGACAAACACACACAGGATGTGAACGCATGTGCAAAACCCACAGACACCCCCCCGCTATATTTACTTTAATAATATACAAAATGGCTATTTGGGATACATCTCTTGGGGGTTGCGTTACACCAAAGTCCCTGGCAGTGTCTGACAGAATGAGCGTATCATGTGCTTCACAACTCCACTCATTAAGGCAGTGTCTGACTTAATGAGCACAGCTCATATATCTACTCACCGTCACTGTCACTTATATGCCCGTCTATCTCTATTCCAACTGGAAAAATACAAAATGCAAATAATCACACCACATTATTATTACCACATCATTATTATTTTTTAATCACAGAAATTAGTTGTTTCCATTTTTGGAAACTCTTGTTTCCATTTTAGCAATCGCTTGGAATCCAATGACAGCAAATTATGTTTCCCCCCCACACATACACTACAAAGTATACTTCCAATGTTCATACACCACACATTAATAATACATTTTATTTTAAGCGCTTTTCAAGGTATACAAAGACATACATATAAGACAAATATATACCAAATAAATAAAAAATAGAGGTAGGTATGATATGTATATATATATATACACACATATACATGTATATACCCACAAATATACATTCATGCACATAAAAAAGATCATAGTTTATGATTTTTCTCACCCTCTTCCAACTCGGTCATTTCTGTTTTCCTCGGCATGGTGAGAGCAGTATGGAAATAAGCCCTGGTCCTCTTGTGTGCACTAGGCTGGCATGCACCAAATCCTGGCTCACCTTGCCTCAACCTCAACTCAGGTATCGTGGTCTCTGCCCCCACGCCACCGTCACTATGACAACAGTGGCACATGATGATTCAGAGCGGCTTCTGTCAGCGAGGGGAGGGGAGGGTGGACATCTGTCTATGAACGACGTTGACATGACGCGTCAACATCAGAAATCTCTCTAGAGCAGTCATCCCCTCAAACTTTGGGTTATGTTCTCATGGTTGAAAGCAACAGAAGGAAATTAAGATTTGTTTCCAATCTGCTTGGTTTTGTGGCCAAAAAAAAAAGGTTCATGTTGTCAAGTGAGCACCCAAGAGCATACTACCACTGTAAAGACCCTATTGAAATACTGTATAGTATACAGTAAAGTTTAGCATATTAGCTGAAGGGCTGCATCACTTTAAAGTGCCAGACACTCTCACTCTTTTCTCTGTTACTGGAAACCACACAGACGGAGTCGAGACACTCTAAACATTTAATGAGAGCTAAGGTTTCCTCCAGCCAGACCCTGACACGTCACACCAGACAGCGACCAAATACACCATTTTCACTGTATCCACTATTTTTGGAACTGACAAACCGTATCACCTAATAAGGACATTACATTTGAATTGAAAAGAAACCTTATATCTAACCGTTGATAAAATGATAAAAAAGAAGGCATGGATGAATAACACAAGTCACATTAAATAATAGAAGAGGTCATCCATCTGACAGAAGATATATTTCCAGTACGTCAGCGAGGCCACAAAATGCATGGATGACCTTTCTAACCTCTAACTGGGATAAAATATTAAAGTATTCAATATTTCCTATTAGAGTATTACTTTTCGTCTTGCCTGCCAGAGTCATGTGTCTCTTTTGCCAACGTGCTTAAGGATAGTATTTACACTAGGGTTCCAAGTGTGAGACGGTTATTGTACATATAAAACCACACCAGTTGGTCACAGAGCGGTACGTAGGTCTTCTAGAAATACCTTTACATCTACCTGTGGTACAAGCATGCACCTTGAACCGATATAGATGAATGTGAACTGTACAGCACAGTGGACATGAGGAACAGCAGAACAATGAGAATGCATGACTGTCGACCACCACAAGGGCTGACTATGTTGTCCATTCTTTAGCACATCACACTCACGGTGGGTGAGGTTTTAAAAACAAACAAAAAACAAAGCCATCTTGTTTTATTGTATATCTCTGATGGTTTTTTTATTTACAGGATGCGCTATTTGCAGTAATATTTGTAGGAAGATTATGTGCACAGCAGTTTATAAATAAAGATTGTTTGTACAAACGCATAACTAAAAAGGAAAAAACAAAAACAAATACATTAACACACCCACAACAAATTTAACCAAATGATATCCATGGTTTTTACAAAGTCACTGTAGCACACATTATCTCACCTCAGACAATCCTCCATGTTCATCCACACAAATCACACTCACTTGATACAAAGAATGCAAAAACAGAAATTAGTCAGCTTCGACGTTAACAAAAACAACGCAAACGGGGAGAGATTAAATTAGTGGAGCGAGCCATTCAAACCTGTGAAAATTAATTTAAGCCTACCGCTAGTACATCCCATGTCCTCCTCACTTTCTAAAACTAAATAAAAAAACAAAAATGGGGAAAAGGTGTCTTAATGAATAGAAATCCATTTTCAATGGATAGTTTGTAAAACATAAAAACGTTAACGGAGAACGTGAAAGGCATCTGCCAGCCAAGTTAATGAATACAAAACGCATCACAGCTTTCAGCCCTAAATTCCACACACAGGGGGGGGGGGGGGTTTCTTTTAGACAGTCAACCAAATCCTTAACTATGTTTCTAGTGTGAAAACATAGCAGGAAGAGTGAGGCAGCAACAAAGAAAACAAAAACAAAATCACTTTCAACATCATCACACACTGACCCATTTGAAATAGGGAGGGCATGTGCATGCGGTGTGTGTGTGTGTGTGTGTGTGCTTGTGGGGGTTCAATAGATTTATTTCATTACCACGCCAGGAAACATGTTCTTGAGTTAGCAGGCAGGACAGTCCGTTCTGCCCAAAAGCCTCAGCAGTGTATGGGGGGTCGTGGTGCTGCTGCTGCGATAACCAAAGGCTTCACAGTCTAGTTCCACAAGGCATCGTGTCCAAGGTGTCCTCCACCGTGTGCGCCCTGAGACGGTACCACCAAAATCAGGCACGACAATGACATCACTAAAGGAACCAACTGGGTGCCAACTATTGACACAATACGAGCGGTGTCACGCTTTTCTCTTTAGCTTTTTTTACCAGCACAACTAGCCCTGAAGAAATTCAGCAACCGGTAGATCCTTCTACACATTCTACGTTGTTTCTCCAGTAGAAACACCTCCCAAATGCTCTCTCAAAAACAACAATAGAAGCAGAAAACAAAACAAAAAAAATATCTCACAATAAAAATAAAAATAAAGTATTGTTGTAACAAGTATTCCTTCAGAATACAAGCTAGGCATGGGCGGCCATTTTGTCCAAGGTGGGTCACTCTGCAGGGTCAGGTCAACGTGTATCCGTTCATTCTTTTCATATTCTCTGGATCTTGTCGGCAACCACCACAGGGTTTTCCTTGCGAATCTTGGCGGCGGCTTCCGCTTTGTAGTCGTACGGACAGTTGTGCTTGTCAGAGTACCGGTGTCCCCCACAGAACAAGTTCCCACAGCGACAGTCGAACCCTGAACCCAACCCAAAAAGCAGCTAGTCAGTCGAGATATGCAGACAGGAAGAGCATATCACACACACACTTTATTTGGATTTGATAAATAAGTACATATCATGGCAAAATCCTAATTTTGCTAAAAGGAAGTAGATTGCAGAGAAAGTCTCTCACACACACACACACACACACACACACACACACACACACACACACACACACACACACACACACACACACAC
>JAOPJH010000103.1:6391627-6408714 GCA_027122575.1 Merluccius polylepis
AGAGAGAGAGAGAGAGAGAGAGAGAGAGAGAGAGAGAGAGAGAGAGAGAGAGAGAGAGAGAGAGAGAGAGAAAAATAGAAATAACAAGTTTTTTATTTATTCTGCTGGTTATCACCTCTGATGTTGTGTATCTGTTTTATGGGATGGTTTTGATGGCCTCCTATACTGTATGTGTGTGTCCTCACCTTCATCTCTATATCCCCTCGTAACTGGAGGTCAAAGTAACCAAACTCGTCCAACACTTCTTTAGTGGCTGAGGATAGGTGAATCCTCAATGCTAGAAGAAGAACACCATAGATTGGAAAATAATAACAACAACATTAACAACAACTGTGACAGCGATTCATATTGTGTCATGTTGTGTCAACTCCCTGATGAATTGAACAAAATGAATTGAGCTGCTACTGCTATGGTTCATTATTATTCTCAGAGAAAATCAGAGGTCCAAGGCCTCCCCTGAAAAGCAGTGGAAAGCGTTACACACACACACACACACACACACACACCACACCACACACCACACACAGACAGACACAGACACAGACACACACACACACACACAATCCCAACTCACAGCAGTGATTTGGGAGTCGGGTCTGGGGTGCTTCCTACTGCTTTATGGCTGGCTATGGGTGCTGTGCTGTAAGTGCTATCAATTATTTATCAGTGGTAGCACAAGACAGGAAGCAACTCAGTACTTAACCAATACATGTGATTAGATGCTCACAAAAGCATCCAAACCACTCACACCAGGACACTGCTGGACCCTGTCACAGCTTGTTAAGAACAACGTTCCATGCCATGTTCATCACGTGTACAATATTAAGTCTGATTCATAGATTTTTATGTTTCTCCAAGAAATTATGGATGAAAAAAACCCTTTTGTGGAGACGATGTGATTGCATTTGTTCGGAGTGTTTGAGCTGATGTTTAAACAAGCTAAAGCCTGAATACCAGACATGTTAAATGAATGAATCAGTGAATAAAACAGGATGTTTTAATACTCCAAAAGCACATTCCAAGCCGTCCATCATGGTACTTCTTTTTGCCAGATCCCATGATTGAAAAATATGGGGAAAAATATAATAAAATAGTTCTACAATAATGTCCTTCAAAATGAAATAATGAAATAATTGAAGTTATGTTCAATGAGAACACTGTGAAGTGCAGATTTGACACAGATTTGACAGATGAATACATATATTGAAACTACTAAACAGGAACACAAGCGTCTACGAACGAGAGGGGAAAAGCCATGCATTGGTGTGTATCCCAGTAAACACACTCACCCTCTCCATTGGACTCCATTCTGGACGCCGTGTTGACAGTGTCTCCAAATAAACAATATCTGGGCATTTTCAAACCCACCACACCGGCACAGACAGGTCCTGTAGAGTCAAAAACAAAAACACAGTTCAAATCCTGGTGGAAAAACCATCCGCATCATCATCACCATTCTGGTCTCATGACTCCATGTTAGGAGGACCATAAGGTATTGACTGAAGTGAAATTATGCTTGATTTGCGATGATTTGCATATAGCCAGACAATGCTGAGTGCCTACCCACACACATGCGCCATTGAAAAGTCAACGGCGGCTGTATGTCAAGGGTTTGCATAAGACTATAAACACAATCTAAACGGCATGTTGCCGCGCTCTGATTCACACTAAATACCATGAGGGTCGTAGCCCCTTAAAATTAATGGCTTCACTATAAATGTCTGAGCCGAAGCAGTCTGCCAGGTCAGTCTAAACAGTACACACAATTGTGTTGTTATAACAAATTGAGTATCTCATTACTGGATACCACAGGGGGATAGAGTGTAAATACAGCCATTATACACGAGACATTAGCGCTTTCATTTTTTTATTGTAGGGGGAAATGGGCTTTTACTCATAATGTATCTAATGATCCCAATAATTTATATGGTAGAGAAGTCAAAACTATTCCTTTATCCTTAATAGTAGTAGTAATATCAGTCTATGTAAAATGTCATCTGTAACTGTAGCAGACATAGCCATACAGTTACCAATTAAGGCGATACCCTCTGTGGCTTGCCAGCTATTTCCCACAAAAATATGTACCCACCTGTATGTATTCCTATTGTTAGCATCACCATAGACCTACCTGTGTGTATTCCTATTGTTAGCATCACCATAGATCTACCTGTGTGTATTCCTACTGTTAGCATCACTATTGACCTACCTGTGTGTATTCCTACTGTTAGCATCACTATAGACCTACCTGTGTGTATTCCTATTGTTAGCATCACTATAGACCTACCTGTGTGTATTCCTACTCGGAGCCGGAGCTGGTCGTTGGGTCTGTGTCGGATCTTGAATGTTTTGACCTGTTCTAGCAAGGCCAGGGACATCCCGGCGATCTCCCTGGCGTGTAGCTTCCCGTTGCGCACAGGGAGCCCCGACACCACCATGTACGCGTCCCCAATGGTCTCCACCTGATGATCATCCGCATTATCATACATGGACAAATAGCATAGCATTTTGTATCCAAATGAGATCTTCGCTCTCCGAGTGCCATGCAGCATATATTGTTTATCGGCATAAACATTAGCTACTGCATGTCTCTGCATGATTTTGATACATACATGTAAGTTCTGCCTTGGTTTAATAATTGCAAAGGTGGACGTAGAAGAGACAAGTATTTGTTTACCTTGTATACATCGAAATTATCAATGATGGCATCGAAGCAGGTGTACAGGTCGTTGAGCAGGGTCACAACCTAGAACGAGAGAGAGACGTCAAGAGGTGAAAGAAATAAGTATGTATCGCTGACACAGAATCCAATTCTTTGTTTGGCTTGCGGATGGGAAAAAAGACGCCATTGTTGTTAATACATTTAAACAGTAACAAGAAGCCATCTGCCATCTGATTGGGCATTCACATTAACTCTGGACAGTTCAGTGTGCATGTCCTCTGTTGACATTAACATTGTTACAACAGACACCATAGAAAAGGTCATGGCACACTCAGTTCACACTCACTTAAGTTCATTAAGCTGAAGCAGAGAGTGAAGGCGGACGATTTCTATAATTTATTTACTTTCCAAAAGGTTATGTGGCTCAATATTAAATATTGTTTTGGCCGATGCAAAGTAAAGCCAACAGAACAGCAAATATATTGAATACTCCAAAAAACTTTACTCAAGTTTACTCATTTCAATATATGAAGCATGAAAGTCACTGAAGATAATCCTGGTGTCTGGTCTTTTTCACCCCCACTGGACTACATCTTTCCTTGTTAAGACTTAACAAGGGGAGACGGGGGGGTTATTATCACTAAAAGATAAAACACGCTACCAGGATGTTATCCGTGGCGTTTAACATAACTCACGATTGAAGATAAGGCACTGAATGACTCAACTCTGCGTCAATGCCCCCTCCCTTCATTCCGTTGTACTATTTTGAGTTGTAGCCACCGGGTGGGTGGGTTGACAGTGCATGCTATGACACACAAGAGTAGGTAGAAAGCTGAATAAATGCCACGCATCAACAACAAAGGCAGTGGATCCGCTAAACTGCAAGGCATTCATTACTTTTATTTCATTATATTATTATATTAGACTGCATGCATGCTTGAATAAGAAATAAATTAGACGTGTAGAGGGCTTTTCATTGCTCAGGGAACTCAGGGAAATACCTGTTGAATTGAGGAATAAATTTAATATTATTCAAACGAGCAAAGTGCTGATCATTTGTGTTTTAACTGCCAATACTAATAATAAAGTCTGACCCAATCCATTTGTCACGCATGAAACGGAAATACTGAATATTTATATTACCGTAGTTTGCCAAGTCAAATCATTACACCATAAACTAAAACACAATTATGCTCCTTCGTATTAGATTTACTACTGGTTTATACATCAGAAAAGCTGAAAGTTAACTCATGTTTCTGTCTATTAGATCCTGATTTTCTAATGGGTAATATTCTCACATATAATACCCTACATCTCATTTTATATACACAACCTGTAGCGGTAGTATCATAAAACCCCCTCTTCAAACCTTCTGTTTTCTCTATTGTTACCCCCATGTTATTGTAAGTCGCTTTGGACAAAAGCGTCTGCTAAATGCCCTAAATAAATGAATGTGCTCCGTATGAACCACGTATGAACATGTGTCGCTATGGGGTCACACTCTGTCACCACCATGGACTGCTGAAGACGAAACTACACTGGTCTCTTTAATCACTTTCCAATGTCAAATCAGTTATTTCAAAGTACCCACCGTACACTGCATGTGTCCTCGTATTTAACCAAATAATAGCTTTCTGGCAGAATTTTCCTCCACTGTCCTCAATCATGAAAGGATTATTACCGTAGGTGATTTAATATCCACATCGATGACCCATCTTATCATTATGCCAGGGAATTCCAAACATTAATGATTCATTCAATCTAGTGCAGCGTATCTCTTGTTCAACTCATAACCAAGGCCACACCCTTGACCTCGTATTTACTCTAGGCCTGACAATAAACTCCCTCTCATTGTAAGACCATGTCTCTGATCATAAATGTGTTCTATCCAGGCAACGTCTCCAACTCTAACAATAATCAGCAAACAGTATGTTCCAGCATTTTTAATAACCAAATCTGCTCTAAAGTTCTCACCTATCTTCGCTGATTTACATAATAGCACAATTTTGACCTGGTCAATAATTTCAATAACCAATGTTCCTTGGCAATAGATGCCACTGCTCCGATTACGACCAGGTCAGTACCAGCTGCCAAATCATCCCTGTGGATAAATTATGCTATCTGTAGCTTTAAGCAAGAATGCAGGAGTGCAGATGGAAAAATACAAAACTGAATGGGCATTTTCTACACATAACTTCTGACTTAGCTCAATCAGAAAATCAAGGATGCAAGAACAGCTTACTTCTCAGGCATAATTACCACTAATAAACACAATACCAAGCTCTGTTCACCACAATCAACCAGCTTGTACAACCTGCTCCGGTTGCTGTATTTTTTGTCAACAAAATTAACAGAATCAGATCCAACATTGTTTGGATGTTGACGTCCTCCTCGTCTGATTTATCAAGCAGTGTTTTAAATATACTAACCCAATTTGTCCCCATTACCATGCACAATCTTATAGAGACAATTTCACATCTGCACCTGTCCTCCAGCCAACTCGATATTACATCCTCAATCAATTTAAGACAGCTAGTATCCAGCCCCTTTTAAAATAACCTGGCCTCGATCCATCTGTTCAGAACAATTTCAGACCGATTTCTAAATTACCTTTAATTTCCAAAAAGCTCGCCGCTGCGGAGCACCTTCAAGTTGTTGAAGGGAATTGTATTTTTGATACATTTCATTCAGGCTTTCACCATAAACACAGTACTGAAACTGCTCTTTTAAGAGTCATGAATGACACACTGATAGGGGGGAAATCTCCATCTTGGTTTTACTCAACTTCAGCGCTGCCTTTGATACCACTGATCATACCATCCTCATTAATAGACTAAGTACATGGGCTGGTATCTCGAGGAAACCCCTGGAGTGGTTTATGTCATATCTGTAAAATATACGTTTTTGGTCTCTATGGGCAACTGTGTCCTCATCCACTCCGCTGTAGTATGGGGTGCCCCAGGGGTCAATCCTCAGTCCTATTCTTTTTTTCGATGTACATGCTTCCCTTGGACCAGTTAATCAGTTGCTTTGGGTGTATATCCTACCATTGTTACGTGCACTCCAGATGATTTCAGCAACCTAGCCACTCTCCACAACTGGATGTCACTCAACTTTCTTCAACTAAATTCTGACAAAACTGAGCTTATTATCAGCCCTGAAAATACTACTAATGGCATTCTCCAGTGTATTGGTCCACTTGCCCCCGATAGTGAACCAAACTCTAGGAATCTTGGTGTTATATTTGACCCTTAATTGAAATTCGAACACCATGTCAACAAATTGGTTTAGTCCTGGTTCTTTGAAATCAGAAACATTGCAAAAAACAGCCATTATTATCAGTCTCCGACCCATCTCGAATTACTTCAATTGCCTTAGTCAAGCTGCCCTGGCACATATTCTGCTTGTACAAAATGCAGCAGCTAGTCTATTAACTAGGACTGGCCATAGATCTCACATCATGTCTATTTTAGCCTCACTACATTGGCTGCCAGTAAAGGTCAGGATCGATTTTATTCTTTTAATTACTTTTAAGGCAATACATGGCTTACTTCCTGCCTACATTTCAGACTTACTAAGCCCTTACACCACCGAGCGGTCACTTAGGTCATCCAACCAAAACCTTTTGGCTATACCACTGCGCTTTTGCTGTTCGGGCACCCAGACTCTGGAACAATCTCCCTCTTCCCATCAGATCAGCAGAGTCTGTGGATTGCTTTAAATCTTTTTAAAAAACACTTTTTTAGGATTAAATTTCATGGGTGCGCTCTGGTCGGTGACTAGTTGTGCGTTGTATGTGCGTTGGATTTGTATGTACTTTTGAATGTAATTTCTTTTTTATGTGCTTTGTGTCTGTGTTTTCTTCTTTCTGTATCTTTGCTGATGTAAAGCACTTTATAACCTCTTATAAGTAAAGTGTTACTTACTTACTCATGAAAAATGGTGATACTTTCTTGATATGCTGCAAAACAAAAATTTAAATCCACTTCTTGTGTTGCATTCTTGGTTTTTACCAATACATCCTTGGTTGTTTAACGTCCATGGTTTAAGTGTAGCACTCCAAACATAAAGTAAAACTTTATTTATATAGCACTTTTTTAAGAGGTTACAAAATAAAAAGGACACGTGTATTTTCTGTTTAAACCTGTTCTGTTTGGGTGACACAATCTGTTAGTGAACATTTCTGTTATGTTTTTACTAGAATGTCTAAAGTTCTTAAACGGGAAATTCTAACTTTTGTAAAAATATAAGAGGTCTGCTTTCTCCGGCTAGAAACGCTTTTCCAGTGGGTTTTGACATCGCCCCTCGCACCTTCACCTCACCTTACATAAAAAAACCTGAACCAGCACAAAGTAAGGGCTAATATATTGGCTAATATATTGGGCTAATATATTGTGTTGAGAAGCTGTTGTTACCTGTAGTGGCGTGCTCTCGGCCGACATGGAGGTGAAGCCCACGATGTCGCTGAAGTAGATGGTGACGCTGTCGAAGGCTTCCGCCTGCACCGTCTCCCCTCGCTTCAGCTGCTCCGCGACGGAGCTTTTACACAAAACAAAACACAACATGTAATTTAGTTCACAGTTGAAAGCCATGAATAAGTATGCAGGTTTCCGGTTTCACAACGCAAAATATTATGAATGGTCGTAAATGTGTAAAACAGCAACAATTGCTAATTCCGACAACTAGTAATTGGTTGGAAATTAAGTCTTTCACAAAGGAAAATATGGAAATGCCCCAAACTCGAACAAAATCCAAATTATGAATTGTTTTCATTTTCACAGTTATTATAACTGTATGTTGTATTATGTTGATTTCACCACTTTAGTTCAAACGCACCTAACAGGTGTAATTGGGTCTAAATATTTATTCTTTCCAGATTGCACCCATATGATTATTCTTGTTTTCCTGTTAATTATACACATGCGTGTGATACAGAACCCAGTCCACTCCCAACATCTTACAACAGCGCTTTAATTAACCCATTTCTAATAATCATCACCGGGAGAAATGCTAATTATCCCCCAGGCCCCCTTTCTTGTCTGTAAGTTACAGGGGAACATTTCCACATAAAAAAAGAAAGAGAAATAAATTAGGTTATAGCGGAGGCATCGAGACACACTGCGAAAGAGGTCACTGGAGGTTCCCAGTGGGGTTTAAACGCTTCAACCCTCCTATCTCTCCTTCCACTTTCCCTATCTCTCCATGATGAGATGCTTGCCTGTCACTTCTTTATCAGACGCTCCCTTTTTGCAGCCAAACTCACACAACTGCACACAATGGAGAATATTTGTTCAAAGGAGATTTTAATGCTTTGCATTAACATTGTAGTTAAGTACAGCGCATGACATAAGCCTACGTGAGCTGCACTGGAGGTTACCCAATCTTCAATACAATACATTTGATTTGTCAAATACACAATTATGCTCGACAATATGTAGCAAAGCGCTTGGATCGACTTTTCCTTGATCATAAAACTGAATAGTAAATTAAACTATATATATATATAACCTTTAAAATCTCTTTTTCAAGGGAGACCTGTCGAAGATAGCACACCAGTACAAGTACAAGGTTACAAAATGATAGAATAGAGCATGTCAAAACAGACACAGAACAATTAAGGATAATAGAGCACGATAAACAGACGATAACAGACAAGGGACAACAGATATTACAAAATCCATCTTAGGAATAGCAAATGCACTCTTCAGTTACAGTGGTTATTCCAGTAGAGGGTTCTGGAGGTTATTCCACAACCAGGGCGCAAAATAGAAGAAAGTTGCTCTACCAAGTTCCAGGCAAATCCTGGGTACCCGGTAGAGCAGCCAATATCTAGCTAAATATCTTCACAATATTACGACCATGTATGTTGGACGATAAAGATTAATGATCATCAACAAAAGTGCAACGGTTGTGGTCTTACTGTGGCAGAATTTGGTAGAGAAGGTTCTCCGCTTTTCGTTTCTCCTCTAGGTAGGCCTGCGTGCGTTCCTCCACCAGGTTCTCCAGGTTGTTGGCGTACTGCTCCATTCTGGACAGCAGGTTGTTGAGGATACTGGTGCTGCCTTCCCTGTAGAAACACAAACACTAGCCTTGTGAGTCCATCCTGATCGCAAGTTCCTGTTTCTGTCTGCAGATCAGTCTGTTGAAAGCCTTTCCCAAAAATAAAAATAAATGATGGGACCAATCAGCGCTAGGAAGAGGGAGTTACAGTTCATGACAAACAAGGAGCACCCCAGTCTACAAAATATATCAAACAATTGTGGCACCTGTGGCACCACAGCATTCAAAACAGTTTTATCCGAAATAGACAGAATAACAATGTTAAAAGATTAACGCAAATGTGCACAGGAGGCTTTTCTCAGAGGAGTAGATATTTTTGCTTTACTTCCAACCGGATTCAGCAAAAAGGAAAAGAGGAAGAGCGTCACTTAGTTTATTTCATCTCATTAGCCCAGCCAAGGCGAGATTGATATTCATTGTAAAATGCAAACTTGTATATCTGGATGGAGTCAGGAGGTTACAGAAACACATCACAGTAGAGACTTTAGCCTCCAGAAAACTGGTTCTTCACTGTCTTCACCATTCATTTCAATTGGCGTCCAGATATTTATTCTTGATTGTGACCAATCAAGAAGAATGGACTGGAGAGATCGATTTCAACGGAAGTGTTTCCAGAGGACACTTAAAAGTGATGAACACGTCTGGACACGCTTGTTGTTGCCATGGTTTGTTACTCATGATGTGATTGAAGTCAGCCATCCGTCAGTGGTGTTGGAAAATGAGCTAAAGTAAGGCTACATCCACACTAATATGTTTCGTCTTAAAACGAATAACTTTTGCTATGTTTACGCCTATTGAACACACTACTCTGGCGTTTTAGAACCCCTTAAACAGAGATTATTGAAAACACTGCTGACCAGTTTAATGTTGAATACACCAGGGTTGCGTTTCAGTCTGGACTAGTCTGGACGGGCGGATACAGAGATTTTAGAGAAAGATGACGCAGACGTTTGCTTCCTGATTGGGTCTTATCAGTCACGACGTGTCCTTCCCTGATTTGTCATGCCCCTATCACCTGACCCTTTCCAGAAGAAAACAAACCTCATCAGCCTTGAGGCGGTTAATTCAACATGGGTAACAAATTACAGGCGTTGGTGACCATGTTGTCTATGCTAGCAGCTCTTGTGCAGTTAGATTCTTAATTTAATAACCCCATAATAATGATGCTACTACTGCCTACAGGTGCACGAGGCAAGCTATTATTGAGCCATTTGTGTCAATCTCCGTGTCAACCAACCGCAGAGTAGACAATCTGCTTCCTGTTTATACTGGCACGTGCATGCCCAGTGCGATATGCGTTTTCAGGCGTGGGAGTATGGACGGAGATTCTTTCTGAAACGGTGCTAAAATGCTAGTGAGGACGGAGATCATTTTTGTTTTAAACTGCCATGTAAAACTGAAAAACGTATTAGTGTGGATGTAGCCTAAGTGTTTTTGGTTTATTTTAACATTGTGATCGCATGATTCGATATTATGACAAATATCTGCTGTTAACAACAAGCATGTCCAGTGTGAAATTTCTGCTGTGCATGTGTCAAATTTTTTATTTGCTTGTGTTATGTCTATTTCCATTTGTTTACTTAAATTGCAGTGCGTTGAGCTCTCAGGGTCACCATAGTATAGTGTGTATAGTAGGGCTTCCCTCTAATAGTCGACCAACCCTTAGTCGATCGACAGAGGCTTAGTTGAATAAGTTTTCATTAGTCGCGCAAAAAGTAAAACATAGAAATAACACAAGCATCGCAACCAAATACATCCGTGGTCGCAACAAACTCTGATTTAACTCATCACTGCATCTTTTGTATTTTTTAAGACAAGACGATAGTCGCACATCCCTAGTAACTATGCCCGCGAAGGTGAACCCTCCCGGACACCGCTATTAACATATGAACCGCTCCCCCGGATGAGCCGCACATCCATCCAAAATACCAACAAACATGTTTTCATTTGCTTGTTTTTAAATAAAGTTATGTGCCGTTATACGGTGTATAAATACAATTATCAAAAGTGTTCAATGTTTCCTTCCTGGTTGTTCCGACAACCTTCAGAACTGCTTGGTCCATGCCGTTAATAGGCGGCTCGCTTTGTGCGCGTGCTTGTAAAAATATATTTTAAAGGCTGATTATTACTGATTATTTTTATATTATCTGTAAAGTAGCACAAGGTTATCAGTGTTTCTGTTATAACACTCTCGCCCTGGAACTCAAACCATTTTCTGAAACATTATTTAAAATATTAATGTTTACACTACAAATTAACCTCAAAGCATGTACTTGTTATTTAACATGACCAACACACTACAGCAGTCAGCACAATATAGTTATACAATAGTAACGCTACAGACTCTACAGTCAGTGAGAGTGACCAGATAAGTGTGATAAGGCATATATTAAAAGATTGATCTCGGGATTTTATGACTCGATATCGGATCATTCAAATGAAAATCTTTTTTTTAAACCCAGCCCTACGCATGCCTGCTGCGCGCTAATGCATAGCACTGTGTAGCATCCTGTGGCAGATGCTACAGTACATGCAGAGAGGGAGATGATATAATCCATTATACAGGAGAAGTTTTCCTCGCGGTTCATCCACCTCAGTGCTCAATGCTCATCAACGGTAGAGAACGTACCGATGATGAAGAGGCCCACTGACCCTAGATGAAGACGAACGCTCCAAGCAGGAAGGTGGACCTCGCCGTGACATCTTGAGAGCCTAATACTCTCACGGTGATTGAAAATATAAAGTGCAATTACATGCACATGCTCAAGGTCAACCTTGATTGTCTTGTGAAGGAAATGCTTTTGGCATCAAGCACTTGTGCATTTCGGCATAATAATTAACCTATGAATGTATACATTCATGAATTATATATATATAAATAATGTATACAAATAGGAATGTGATTAGTAATAATATTAGTTTTTTATTTACAAAATAATAATATGAAACAAAAACAAATAATTCAAACACTGTTGGTTGAAATAACCCAATGTGATACGCACGGGTCCAAGTACCAAAACAAGCAATACTTGTCAGCGGGAGAACGATGAGAAACTAGCTAGCGGAGTGTGGTGCATGCATGTGGCCAGGATGTCAGCTATTCACGGCGGGTGAAGTAGTCGGGTAACCTCGCACAAGTCGGTTGAAGCCTGAGCTGTTTGCAGCCTGAAGACCTCCCTTGTTTCCCTGCCTTCAGACCCCCACCCCCCCCGACACACACACGCGCACCAAAAATAACAAACCATCCGTCATGTCGTGTCAACAACATACAGTTGGCTAATGAAAATAGCGGGGAGCCGGGGGGAACTTTTTCGCACGCGGTGTGTCGGCGCATCCTTGAGTACATCTGAGGATATCAATCATACAGGGGGGCCGTGCCACTCCAAGCCACTAGCACATGGACGCTATACATCACTGGTCTCCACACACACACACACACACACACACACACACACACACACGTGTGTGTGTGTGTGTGTGTGTGTGTGTGTGCGTGATAGGCAGAGGAGGCCGGCAGAGCAAGGGGAGCCGCTACCACTAGGGTACTTATGTTTTGGTGTGGTGTGGTGTGATGTAGTTTTGGTGTGGAGTTGTTTTTAGTGTTGTGTTTTGGTGTGCTGTTGTGTTTTGGGTGTGGTGCTGTGTTTTGAGTGTGTGTTGTGTTTTGGTTGTTGTGTTGTGTTGTGTTTTGGGTGTGGTGTTTTGGGTGTGGTGTTGTTTTGGGTGTGGTGTTGTGTTTTGGTGTGGTGTTGTGTTTTGGTTCCTCCTCACTAAGCTTCTTCCCTCCTCACTAAGCTTGGGCCTGATGACAACGTGGAGGTCTACCTGGAGGTATTTGAGAGGACAGCCCGGAGAGAGAGCTGGCCGGAGGACCAGTGGGCCCACATCTTGACTGGACTGGACCCGTAACGACGCCCTTCCATGCCGAGGCCGCCAACCCACACTCAGGGACCCCGAAAGGAATGGCGCTGTTTCAGCTGCAGCCAGAAGGGGTATCTCGCCCGCCAGTGTTCCGGGAACAGGGATATCTCAATGCCCTCGACCTTCGCCATTGAGGGCCACCTGGGGCCATGTCTGCTCACCACCTGTTGGGCTCATCGGGCGTCTGGCACTCCAAACCTCCCCGCACGGGTAGGAGACAAGGACACCCAGGCGCTCATTGACACAGGGAGTGTGGTGACCCTCCCGCGACATAATCTAGCCTACGGAAGGCCGGGGGAGCCCATTGAGGTTGCCTGTGTGCACGAGAACACCCGTAGTTACACCACTACACATAGGGAGGGACTTCCCCATCTTCCACCGGCTCTAGATCCCCGAGCCTGGTCCCCGGCCATCCCGACCGCCAAGGAGACGCCAAGGAGACGCCAAGGAGACGCGTCTGACGATATCCCAATCCTCACTCACAGAGTCGTCCGGAGAAGGCGGCGGCCCGGGGAGGGATGGTCCCACCCCGCCTGGTACCCCAGAGCCTCCCCCAGGCACCCCAGACACGGTGACCACCACAGAGAAGTCCACCCCACCCGGAGAGGCAGAGAGCTCCCCACTCACCGAGTTCTCTGACTTTCCCATGGCCAGGGGGGGGTCAGACCGGCTCGGCCCGCCCAACTGCAGGACGATGCCCTGAAGCACGCCTGGAGCCACGTCCTCACCCATGATGGCCAGGCACGGGAGTCGTGAGTGACCTACCTCACCCACACTTCAGCACCAGGACGGGCCTGCTCTACCGGGTAGTAGAGATGGGGGGAGTTGCGACTGAGCAGTTGGTGGTGCCCCACCCCTGCGTAAGCAAGGTACTTTACATGGCCCATTCCCATGTACTAGGGGCCCACCTAGGCATGGACAAAACTAGGGACAGAATCCTAGACCGGTTTAACCGGCCCAGAGTTAAGAGGGACGTCACCCAGTATTGTCAGGCCTGCCCAGAGTGCCAGTGCACCGCACCGAGACCCTCGACCCGAAATCCCTTGGTGCCGATGCCCATTATTGAGGTGCTGTTCGACCGGCTAGCGTTAGACAAGGTGGGACCTCTCCCTTAGACCAGCTGGGGCCATTGATACATCTTAGTCATGGTGGACTATGCCACCCGTTATCCCGAAGCCCTACCCCTCCGCACCGCCACCGCTAAAGCAGTAGGGAGCTCATGCTGCTGTTCAGTCGGGTGGAGATAGCCCAGGAAATACTAACAGATCAGAGATCCTGTTTTTTGTTGCATGTGCTAAAAGAACTTCTTAGTCTCCTTCAGGTCAAGCAACTGAGGACCTCGGTATACCACCCCCAGATGTACGGGCTCGTCGAAAGGTTCAACCGCCCGGCGCGGCGTGCCCGATGATCCAGTTGGAGATTACCTCAGTCCCGCCCAGAAACAGGATATCAGTGAAATCGTCCTGCAGCACCAGGATGTCTTCTCGGAGGTGCCCGGGAGAACCATAGTGGCTCAGCACAACGTCAAGACGGTGCCGGGCGCCTTGGTGTGCATCCCACCCTACCGGATCCCGGAAGCCCGTCGGACCGCCATCCGAGAAGAGGTCGCCAAGATGCTCCAGCTCTGCTGGGCTGGATTTTACGCTACCTTTTGCAGTACATACCGATGCCTCAGAGGTGGGACTTGGAGCGGTGCTGTCCCAGGTCCAGGCCGGAGAGGAACACCCAGTGACCTACATAAGCCGGAAGCTTATTTGATTTATGGATTGCTGCTATCATCGGGAGAGACCGGTGGAACACAAACTTTATCAGAGGTTTCTCCGAGGCCGGGGAGGCTAAACCTTTTGTAGCTTTCCGTTGGGCAAAGCCCAGGATCTATTTATTTATTTTTGGTTAATAAAAGTGCTGCATCGGCTTAAACCGTCCGTTCACTTGTGTTCACTTGGGGGGGGGGGGGGGGGGGGGGCCCCCCCGTGTCACGCATCGCTGTAGGCGGGAATAAAATATATAATATAACGGCGACACAGTCTGAGATGTGAGACTTGCTGTCATCGTTTTCCCGGTAAAGGCCACCGGGAACAGAAACACGACAGCCGAGCGGCGGACTGGTTCCTAACCGCGGGCTCCGGATGATTCATTTAGAGATGAAGTGGCGTTTCTCAAGGCCTTCAAATGGAGATCATAAGAAACACATGGTCCTAATTGTTCAACAAAACAAATCCATGATGTGCATATTAACTATAAATGCAATGTATGACATTTAAATTAAAAATAACAGGTGGAGCCAAAGCAAATGTTTGGGGACACTGTTTTCTTTGTTCAACAAACTGCTCCGATCAGATTTAATCAAGAGTCGTGTTTCTGTTGGCAGGAAGTCGACATCCTTCATTCTCATGGTTACGTTTTGAGTCTGGACTGCCAAAACATTTGGAAATAAAAATCAGATTTTTCATTTAACTGTTTGTTGAATATAATAATATAATAAATGGGATCGCTGTATCAAACTGTCCATCCAGTTACAACTTCAATCTGATGTTATGAACCGCCGCTAGCCACCGACGGCTCCTTGGTCACCGTCTAGCGAGAGACACATCCATGCTGTCACCCTGTCACCTACGCATCTCTCTCCCCCTCTTTCTCTCTCTCTCTCTCTCTCCCTCCGCCGGCTTTATGAGGCGAGCCGCCATCTAGGTGCCAGAGTGATGGATATTTTGTATTGCGTTCGGGTCGACTGGCGGTGATGGACTGGCTCTGAGAGCTTCTGTGGGCGGGAGTAAGCTTGTCTCCCCTCGTCTCCCATATCTCCCCTCGTCTCCCATATCTCCCCTCGTCTCCCATATCTCCCCTCGTCTCCCATATCTATGCAAGTCGAGGGGAGACGGCGAGATATGAAGAACAAGCTCATTAAGAGTCATTAAGGAGTTTAAGCAAACTGCGGCTGCAAATAACCATTATTTTTATAGGTCATAACAATTAATTAAACGATTCATCGTTTAGTCGAGAACATTTCAGAAATAATATCGAATGACATCAAGTTGACAGAGTCGAGTTACCAGAGTTCAAAGTGATGTCATAACTCTGACAAGCAGCCAAGAATAAGTATTGATTTTATATTAATGATCCATGAACCAAACATTTTAATCTCTGAAGCAATGTTTGTACTAATAAATGACTTAACTTTTATTTACTTAACTAATTACTTATTATTATAAACTAATTAGATTATAAAAATAAATGGATTTCTGTTGATCGACTAATCAATTAAAACACTCATTTATGCAGCCCTATTTTCGATTACTCAAAATGAGATAGAAAATTATGAATAAATAATTATAATAGTGTCTAAGTATTTTTTAAATAATGAAGACGTTCCCATCACAAAGTGCAAATTCAGATGGTGAGTGAGTGAGCGAGTGAGTGAGTGAGCGAGTGAGTGAGCGAGTGAGTGAGCGCTGGGTGAGTGAGTGAGTGAGCGCTGGGTGAGTGAGTGAGTGAGTGAGTGAGTGAGTGAGTGAGTGAGCGAGCGCTGGGTGAGTGAGTGAGTGAGCGCTGGGTGAGTGAGTGAGTGAGCGAGTGAGCGCTGGGTGAGCGAGTGAGTGAGTGAGCGAGTGAGCGCTGGGTGAGCGAGTGAGTGAGTGAGCGAGTGAGCGCTGGGTGACATACGGTGGTCTCCCTCATGAGGCGAGGCTTCAGCCACTGCTGGACTCCGTTCAGGTCCAGGTTGACGCCCACCAGGCCCAGCTTGCCCCGCCTCTTGATCAGCTGGTCCGGCTTCACCACCAGCCGCTGGAACAGGAAGAGCACAAATAAGATGGCGGTCAAACCCCCCCCCCCCTCCCCCCCCCAACCCAGACGCAGACACAGACATTATCTTCGAAGTTCCTCAAACTTTGACCGCATCTACATGTCAACATGGGTCCGCCATTTTACACACTTCCTTCAGATAACAAGAAGCGTTCAAGGGACAATAAAACAATATAAAGAGTAAAGAAGCAGAAGGGACACAAACAGACAAATGTCCACCTTGGGAACGTAAAAACAAATAGACCCGCTTTGCTTTTGTCGTAACTTAATTCTGAATTATTCTGCTTTTTCATTTTCGTTTAAGAATCTGAACGTCAATTTACGAAAATGGCGACATTTTTTCTGTGCACAGCCGACGAGGATGAGCGAGGAGGATCCCTCATCGCGCGTCGCAAGTCCCCGCCCAGCGAGCCTGCGACCGCTCCTGTGTGACTCGGGAGATGGAGAGCGACTTATGAGATTGGAGCCATTACTATATGGAGAGGGGGGGGGGGACAGGAGGGGGGGGGGGCAGGAGGAGCTGCCAGCGAGCTCAGGAAGAGAAGGTCCAGGGTGAAAGTTAATGCGATTTCCGAATCAATGCTACTGCAGCCCTCGGTCCTGCTCCGCCGCCGCCGCCGCCGCCGCCGCCACCGCCTCCGCC
>JAOPJH010000103.1:6464890-6489701 GCA_027122575.1 Merluccius polylepis
TGTGTGTGTGTTTGTGTGTGTGTGTGTGTGTGTGTGTGTGTGTGTGTTTGTGTGTGTGTGTGTGTGTGTGTGTGTGTATGAATGAATGGGAAGCGCTACTTTATCTCTCAGTGAGGTCTTGTGGTATTGCCTATTGTGAGGGATTCTGTTTTTATCTTGCAGGATGAGTAACCCTTTGTTTGACATTCGTCACCTAGGAATATTTATTAAATATTGAGGTGTAAAATGTATAATTTACTGGTTTGACAGTTAAGTTATTTACAGTTACAGTTGAGTTATTTGTTAATGATTTTGTACTTTAGAATCTGATCCTTTTTTTAATATCTTGAATTATATTGAGCATAACTCCTTGTCTGTAGCTAGGTTATCAATATGTTAATCTCATCATAAATTATAATTTTTACGCATAAAAACTGAAGAGATTATAATTAAACATAATTCAAAATTAACACATCGTAATTTTGTAACAGATGAGCCTCTTAATATTCACAATGCAAGAAACTATTAAACCATTCGTTTTGTGAGTCAGTGATGCAAGTTATTTCTATTTTTATTAGTACATAATTCCACATCTCTGGGTAATTTCACAGTGAACAAAATTCTATGTTCATGTCAAGCTAGTGGATGTCACCATTATTTTCAGGCTCTGCCTCTCGCCACCACCACATCCTTTCATTAGCATGCAGGATAGACTGTTGCTGCTGTAATTACCGGTACAATCACTGCCCTTTTCACTGCCACCCCTCTCTCTGCACTCCTTACCACCGTAACCTCCGCCGGTCCCCAAGAGGCTGACCTGAATACCCGATCCTATACAGTCGGATAGTGTCGGAAGATGGATAAAAAACCTCTCGCCTGATATCCATATCGCTGGTGCTCTCGGGACTCCTGTTGGGTATTCTAATATACAAGAAATACGTTCGCAACGTTGCCTGAAGATTTTGTCATGACTGGTATTTCTCCAGGAACAATAGTTCTCCAACTCACAGATGGCTGTTTTTGTGTCTGAATTTTAAAACCAGCTTCATGTTCTCATTTGCATTTTGGAAATTTGAGACAGAATCCATCCAGGTAAAGTCCATGATCTAGTTAGACCAGCCTGCGTGTTGTCCTTCAGCGAGTGTTGCGTTGGAACCATGGGTCTACACTGAAGGATTTGCCTGTTGCTAGGGGTTAAACTGCATGACAAAGTTAGGGCTGAACAATGACTCTAAATATTATGGAAATTGCAATATAGCCAAGCGCAATATCCAAATCGCAGGAGCTGCAATTTTTTGATAAGGGAAAAATGTGTACATTTAAATGTAACAGCCTTATAATGAAGTACTGTAGTGCTGCAGAGATGCCCTGGCCTACAACATTTTTTTCTCCAGAAGAAAACATGTTTGGTACAGACCCCAACAAATGTCACATGATGATTTTAATAGTTTTTTTCAGTGAAAATGAAAAGTGTGATACAAAAATGATCATTCCTATTAATAATGAATCATATCGCAATCACAGTATCTGTCAAAATAATATGATTTTTGTTTTTGTTTTACCATATTGTCAGTCCTACAAAGGATATAGGTGAATTACAAACAATGAAATCATGTTATGTTTTGACACTTTAGGAGTCACGAGGAAACGACTGTTATTAAACACATTCACTTTACGGTCCTGCTTCAAGGATGCCGTAAGCTCGGTTTCTCCCTGGTGAGCTAGAGCCAACGCATCGGAGCTCCACATCTATTCTTCTGAAATAAAGTAAAACCTAAACAAGAGGAATAAATAAGGCTCGGGGATTTCACTATTCTGAGATAAATAATTCAGAACACGGGAATCAAAATAAATTGGGCTGCAACTTTAGGAAATGCCGGACTTGGAAATATATTATACGTTTCCCTAATAATGATACACGTCTCCCTTCTTAGTGATATGCAGTGATAATTGGCAATTTATGTAAAATATGTATTCAGCATTAGTATGCATACCTAAAGGCCAGAACTCACCATTTAATGTGGAAAGTTTACCATTGCATTTTGTTTAACAGTCTGTGTTCACTCCTTGGTGTTTTGGGCTGCTAGGTTCCTCTCCGGCAGCACTTCCATTCAGCTGGGTTGGAATAAATGTGCTGGTGTTGGCAGAGAGGTGGTTTTCTAAAGCGACTGCTTCTGGTGTTAATTGTATCTGGCTGAATGCCCCAGTTATTTGGGGGAATGCATAACTTGGGTTGAGTTTATTTTTTTCAATGTTTTATTGGAGCATGCAGAACATCACAGCCTCGATTCATAATATTATTAATAATAATAATGCAATTCTATATGCATATCTTCAATTCATTTATTCATGTATTTTTATGTGACGAACACCTTCTGTAAAAAGGCTGTGTCATGGGGCACATCCAGTGGAAAGCCTTTTCGCAGGTAGCCGATTATCGGAATCTAAGCAACATATAATGTGACAAAATGACAAAAGCCTGTTGTACTGTATGTTTGTATGTCCTGGCAATTAAATACTACCTAGCATCTTACTATCCATGCTGAAAACCAAAAAGGAAAGCTAAACCTAGCAATTACGGTGCACTTGGAGACTTGTTATATTGACATCCTTTCTATACCGACAGTGATATATCGTTGTTTTACTTTCTACTGACAAATGTACTTATTGTAAGACTCTTTGGACCAAAGCGCCTGCTAAATGGCCTAAATGTAAATTCTATATGCCACTAACCCACAACATAACTCCAGAACATAACGGGGCCAACACCTGTTCGGATATACTCTTATTTTTATACATATTCCTCCCCACCCCCCAAACACCAAGGGTGCCAATAGCTGGGAGACAGAGTCCCCTGTGGTGGGGGGTGGCGGGTGGAGAGCTGGAGCAGACTTCCTCTGTTGAGTCATTGAGCTGTCAGTCAGACAGGGAATTGTTTGGGGCTGAAATCAGTGAACACATCCCACGTCAGGCTTCTTTCCACTCACCAGGCTGTCAGACCTACCAGTCGTCAAAACATGAGACGTGGGAACCTCAAGGAGGATGTTTGTCTGCTCCGCCTTCAGCTCAAAGAAGAGTAAGAGAAGTCTGATGCTGACGCGTGTGGGTGTGTGTGTGTGGATGAGTTCACACCGAAGGTTATTTTAATTTAATGTCTTTAAAGTTTCTCTGGATGACCTTAGCCATCTCAGAACTGGGGACGATCGATTTTAGAGAACCTGGTCCGACTAGCCCAACTGGTAGTGCGTGGCATTAACATTGCCAGGGTTAAGGTTACCCATGCTAAAAATGTATGCACTCACAGTATCGTTAGACGCTTTGGATAAAAACGGCCACCAAATGGCGTATATATATTATATTAGAACCTCTTTTCTCACAATGTGTGGTCAGAGCCTGGGCTGGGCGTCTATCACAATATAGGTCACTTTTATATCTCAATAACGATGTATATCACAATAGTCATTTTCCTGGAAATTCAATAAAATGTGTTGTTTATATATGATAATCATATGCCTAGCCCTACTTTTTGGATCAACCTGTGAATTACATGTGTGGCAAATGAAAAGTACTTCTCGTAATGAAAAGTACTCATGTTTTATTATTTTCTCCCGCCATGTTAGATTATTGCCTCTCCCATGTGGCGTGAGCATAAATAGTCAACCGACGTAATATATTGCTTTAAAGCGGTTCTGCCGCTAATTTGCGATGTAATGATGTAAGAAACATTATAGCATCTATTGTCCCACAATATATATCGTCATATGTGGCTTGTAGGCTTTTGTTAGGTATCTTAGGGACTACTATGATGTCGAAATTCAGTGGAGGGTCACTCGCAGGTTAGCGCGACGAATGCTTACTCCTCAGGACACATCTCCCAGCCATATAGTCGGAGCTGCTCTATGGTAAGACAGTTCCACTGTGGGAACAAAGCAGCGGATATTCAAGTAGCAATGGCATGAGACGTGTGAGCGGCTTTTAAACATACGCCTCTCTCCCGGTTGTTAGGCAGTGTGTTATTCATGTCAGGAGGGAGACGAGTCTCGTTTGAGGCGCTGGCCCTGTCAGCACAGTTTCTACAAAGTGACAACCAACCGTCCCTGCTGGTGATGATGGCAGAGTCCAGAGGCCCGTGTGTGGAGCTGGCAGATGGCCAGGGCTTTCTGAAAGCAAAGAGGACCGAAGAAAAGTGTGACAGGTTATTTTTAAAGACTGTTTTAAAATGTAGACCAAGTTAACTAGAAATTCCAGCAAGGGAGAGGGAGAACTTATTTAGAAAAAGTTTGCATAGCAGTCGCAGGAGAGCAGTGGGATGTTCAGGCTAGGCTACGCAAGAGGGAAGAGAGGATTTTTTGAGCGATTACATTGACTGATATTGGCGCTTTAAGTGCAAGCCTCAATAAATAAAGAAAGAGACTTTGAGACTGACTTTGTGTCTAATCTGATGGATGAGTAACAAAGACAGATAGATGGTGAGACGTCGATGGTAAGAGAAACACAGCCCTGCAGCCAGATTGCTTGGCATGTGAAAAGGTGAAGAATTGAAGATGAGTATTGAGTTTTGAGCCCCAATACAGAGATACAGCGGGGGATACAGCAGGTAATGGTAAGTGTTGGTTGCGTGAGAGCACTTCCAAATGTATTTTTTAATAAAGAAATTGTCGGAAAAACCTAAAAGTTTCAGAGAATCAAAGAAACTGACAACTGTCAGTTTCACAAAAAGACATTTTGGAAGTACTCTCACACAACCAATGACCATTATCGTCACATCCTGCGTCAGCAACAGTGACAGCAATTATTATCAACTATGTGGAGAACAAAGTGAGAAGGTCACACTTTCAACAAAACTGATGGCTGCAGTGAAAAAGTTTCATCATGCAGCTTTAAGGTTACAAAATTCACAAGAGCCTTGAATCACAAGTGTCATCGGTGGACGTGGCAGCCATGCGAGGCCCGTCTGGAGCAGGTAGAGTCGACATTTAGCTAGGAGGAGCCAGGGATCAAACCAGCAACCTTCCGGTTTCCAGTCGACCCGCTCTACCGCCCGAGCTACCACCACCCCTGGCCCTTTGCTGTGTTGTCATGTTGTGTCCCATTATTCTCAGTTGACACAAACAAGTTGACCTTCCTGATCTCTCTGTCATCGATGGAGAGGTGGGGACTGAACTCGGATACGTTGCAGGACTTACTAATGTGGTTCTTCTCTCTGAGACAAGTAACACTTATTAATCATGTTTTAAATCATAAATAAGATTCCCGACCAGGTTTTTTTGGCCTTCAGGAAGTTGAGATATACAACCAAATATTTTCTCTATCCCGCAATAACGAGGCCCTTACTGTTGCAGGAGCTTCTGAAAGTTCAGCTGAAGTCATCGAGTCGAGTGTTGAATATTTATCTCCGTTATCTCCTTCATCTCCTTGACCTCCTTGTTCTTTTTTGGTGCCATTTTGTGATATGCTATACTTCAAAACAAGGACAAATGTAACAAAGTCACTTTCTCCTCAGAGTATCATGACGGAAGTCTTGTGGATACTTCCTGTAATTTGGCTCATACCCATGTTGTAAAATACTATAAACACACCTGTGACCGCATCCATAACCACGTTATTATTTGAATATAAATATATTATATAATATCCAAGTTAAATGTAAGATGTTCTCATTTAGTCCGTGGTGCCGCTGACTCGAACCCAAACCATTTTCTCTTTTGACCTCACATTTTGAGGTATGAAATCGAATGTATTCCTAATCACTGTACCTTGGTTGTCGCTGAAGCTACGCGACAAAACACACACAGGGCTAACGGAACAGGATAACCCTGTGTAACAATGGAAGAGGGGGTAGCCAAAAACCAGCCTTCAAGAGGGAAACATGCTGATGCTAACACATTAAAGAGAGGCGATCCGGCCACGCGGGCGGCACCCTGAGGTGAGAGAGGCTGAAGATGAGGGGTCAGCCTAACTTGATGTCCTTCAGTCCAGGCACCACCGCCGTCCCTTCTGCGGTCCAGCTGCACCTGCAGGGCAAGCAGGCGATTGAACAAGGAAGAGGAAACGCAGGGAAAACACAAAACGCTAAAGGCAACAAAACAGTGTGGCTGAGCCATCAGGTCATCCATGTCAATAACATGCAATAGTTCAGCTAAGATTTTTGCTCTTGCATTGTATGTAAATATGATCTGAGATGCAACAATAAACTGAACTGAACTGAACTGATAACATCTTCTTGTAAATCGGTTCAATTTCATACTCTGTATTTCAGTGATAAAAAAAAGAAGCATTTTTAGTGTGACACTTTCACACGCCCCATCTGGCCACCCCATTGAAAATGTTCTGGGTGGTACCGTTGCTTCCAGCCAGCATGAACCCTGACAGCTGTGAATCAGCTTTTCCCTCAACGGCACAGCAGAGAAGCATTTTTAGAATTATATTAGCATATATTATTTGGTAACAACTTATGGGAATATAATAATATATGTGGATGTAATTGCTTTTCAGAACAAACAAACAAGACAACTCATTGTTGCGACTACGGGCACGAAACCTTCAGTGTGCCACACACAACAATAAGTAACCTTGGCCAATCATTGTATACTAATTGCATGCCAAGTAGATGTTCATCTGATGTCAGCTTCTGTATCCCCCTAAATGCCCATACATTAATTATCTGCACACTATCAATCCTAAACATCTACACAGAAAGATGAAACATCTTGTCAGGTTGCAATTCCTGTTCAACAGTTAGAACAGGAATTGCAACCTGACATGCACCTGAAAAACTGAATTCACAGGTACACACTGCTAGGACATGTATTTTTCGATGGGTTGAATGAGAACATCGGCTGCGTGTTATTTCAAAGTGCTTTTGCCATTTGTGTGCCAAAAGCACCTGCGCTGGTAGCCAGAATGCAGGTGTAGACTGGTGTGCTAGCAGCTCTCATACAATCACTAAGTCCAATGAAGGCCAAAACTAACCTGTCTTACGACGGTCTAACCCCATTCCCAGACTGCGTTTTTCATCCTATTTAAGACGTATTCTTTATTAGACCGTGGTTAAGTCTCTTTTCATAGGTAGTCTTGTTTAGAACAGAGACCCGGACAAGAGAGCAGCAATCTGGACCAAAACAATGAAACTCCACTGATAAAATATTAAATGTACAATAGTTGGAGTTGCCATTCGAGGCTTTCTCTAAGGTATTTAATAGCTGTCTAAAACGCCTCTAGGGTAATGGATTTGGACATCTTAAAGTCATTAAGTACATGGTGTTTAAAGACGAGGGGGCGGAGGACGGAAAATACTTTTTAACGAGCTTAGTGACTAAGGGAATGGATTAAGTTGGATAAATCACAATCCAGAGTTCTCAGCAAACCTCAATTATTTCCTTTCACCGGCGGTAGTTATAAAGGTCTCTTGTTGTCATGTATTTCAGTTCATTAGCGTGTGTGGTGTCCTACCTGCAGTGAGGCAATGCATTGTTGGCCTTTTGCTTCCTGCTAAAATAGGAGGCATGAGTAGACCCAAGTCAGGACTTCCTTACTCACTATAAACATACAGCTCCTTAACCTCAGCCAAGCGAGTCTGCTTTCTATCCTTTGTCCTTATTGTTAAGTTGGTCTCAAAATGTCAAATAAAATGGATCGAACTTTATAATTGTTATATTGTAATTGATATATGATTTGCTAACCAGAGCCCTTTTGGGTTTTATTATTGTGCTGTGAAAAAAAAAAGAATGAGAACAGCTGGTGGGACATTTATGCAATTATTTTTATTGGACTCCATGCATCGAGACGGCGCGTACATAAATGTTTGTATGATGCAGTAACCAATGTTTGTAGTTACAGAACAAAGGAGCAAATACACTTTGGTCCTGGACATTAGAAAAACTTTGGGCTGTAACATCCAAAGAAACAAGACTGATTCACACAGGGATTTTCCATTCCTTTTTGTAACTAGATATTGCATTGACATTTATTAACACTTACATTATTAGTGACAGCCTAAGTGACTGAAATTCAGCAGCAGTTTATTTAATTTTTTACGAAGAGAGTGCATTTCACCAAATGGATTTTTATGTACGTCTAAAACGTTGAAATATTTACGATGAGACATATTAGCTCTGCACAGTGTTTGACCGTAATACTATATGAACACGGAACAGAGAACATCTACAGTACAAATCAAAGATATCGTGATATATTGTCTATCTTTAGACAATATATATCCTCTTGTTATACTTCATAAACCTTCATACACACTGTAACATACGGAGTACGATACAGAGTAATTGCTTCACTGTCATTATTGATACAATAGCTACAGTATATAATACACAAATGTAATACACTTTAAGTGTTAACATGAAGTGAAGTAACGTCACATTTAATAGTTTTCACATACAAACAGGAACTAGATACAAGATAGAATTCCCATAATGCATTGCCAGCATTCTTCTTATCTCACATCTCACATTCGTCTCTGTTATGGTAAAGATTTAATAAACTTCAGGATAAAAACGGCAAGAGGAAAAATATATCGTTATTTGTTAAAAGTCATTTTGACATGACGAAGATTTGTAATGAAAGAATTTTCTTTTCTTTGACAGGAGAGGAAAAGTCAATGTAAGTGCATGGCATGGAGACATAGTGTTCCCACCAAACTCCAGGTCAACTGGAAACAAAATGAAACACAAAACAACCTGATAGATTTCCCCTCCACAAAGAATAGTATGTTTACATTCGTAATAAAATCACCAGGTTTAATGAGTCACTCTTTCAAGTAAGAAAATATAACTATGTTGTATTTTAAACAATAGTGATACTATGTTGTTTTCGTGGTCCATGTATTAACCAAACGTTATTCATGATATGTGTTCACAGCATAAAAACAAAGAATGTCATGTTTTTAACTGTCTCAATGTCCACACAAAATTAGACATTTAGATATACATGTTTTTGAAACAATCACTTTACAATTTGCATAATCATTGAAATACATCAGGAATTTGCTCTTACATTAATTACAAACACTTTAAAATGTAGTGTACATGCAAATGAGCTGTGTTTAAATATATCTGGGGTAAACTGCCTGTCAATACCCTCATCATTCTTATTGGTAACAAAATACAGTTATGATATTTTACTGATCATGTCACATTGGATTGTATTACAATTGAACATAGTCATTCTAACTGTGGTTACAAATATGAATGCAGCATTGGTATTTTCTACAGATATGTAATGCTCAGCAGAAATCCCACATTGAGTTGGTTCTCTGTGTGTTGCATAAATGTATTGCTACACAGATTCTCAACAGATCTGCTCTATATTGTAGTATCCGTGTTGTGCCGTGCCCTTTGCCCTAATTGTTTTGTGCACTTTGGCACAAACCAAAGGTTATTCCCAACCAATGATTTAACCGGATTTGTTTTTGGTATATATATATTTTGTGTTTAAATATTGCCTACCTCAGCGATTTCCGATAAAAAGGGCCATTTAATCCACTTTGTCCAAGTAATCCACTTCCAGATCAATTTAGCGCTCAGATCAATCGCTTTGTCCCGGAGTGCTCACGTTACACAGCAAAGTCTGTTCAACTGCTTTCTTGTTTTTAGTGCAAACCATGTTGTAAATTAATAAGTGCACATTAGGCTGGCAACACATCCAGGCGCTACAAACACATACCAGCAGTGTGTACTAATAAGTGTCTGTAGCCCATTTCAGCTTTTGCCTATGTAATGATTTATACCAATTTGTATTAACGGTAAACGGTATAAGTTAAAAAAAATGCAGTCCCATGGATAGCAAAAATAATACGGCAAAACATTTTAAAAGGTTTTCAGTCAATTTGCGGTTTGCAGTTTTTATTGATGTGTATTGTGTTTATCATTGTTTTTGTTATATTGTATTGTTGTGTTAGTATTTGGCAGCTTGCTGAAGTGAAACAACAAAATATCCCTACCCATTTAGCATGACAGCATAGCTACGAATAGCCACATTACATTTTCAAACTAATCTTTGAAATCATGTCATTTTACAGTATTCCATTTATTTTATCATATATGGAAAATTAATATTTTAGGATACTTTTCAGCCCTTTAACAAAACACCAACTGTCTGAAGCTCGTCCTCCATTTATTTTACTTTATTCTTCTTCTGTTTCTGCACTTTTTACCTCCTTTCATACACACGCCACTTACATTTCAGTATAACATGTTCCCGTTATTATTATTGGCTCACATACAACAACAAACCTGATGTCCTTTATGGTCCATTTAGGTGTCATAGTGTTTGGTCACTGGCTCGTACGCCAAAAACAGTTGAAGTAATGTCGACTGAAATCTGAAGGACAAATCATCTTCGGGTTCACCTTTCCTTTATAACATGTTGTCAGCCGAATCTGCCCTGTTTTACTTCATACCTCTTCGCAGCATCTGATTGGCTGCGATGAGCATGACGCTGATGATGAATGCAATGGCGAAGGCACAAATCAGGCTTTTCCGCACGCAGGTGTGCTTCACCTGTTGTGTTGGGCTCGCTGTGACGAGAGAGAGAGAGAGAGAGAGAGAGAGAGAGAGAGAAACGGTGTATCAGAATACCAACACATCACACATTTATGTTTATAGTGTGCAGGGTTCCCACTCTTATTTTACTACTACATTTCGACACTTTTTTGCTATGACTTTCATAAATTCGTACCAAATTCCGATTTGTCTGTAGTTGAGTGGTGTCATGAATAAACCAGCTTTACTTTGCTGTGTCTGCTATGACATTGTAAAGTTGTTATGAAAGTCTTACTGTGGCTAGAAGTCGGAATCGCACAAAAAATAGCAACTGCCTCACGGTGTCTCTGACCTATTCTCACCTCACAACTCCTGTCATTTACATTTTCAAATGTACATAAAACAATACAATTCTGACCATGGTTTTTACATTTCTATGATGTTTCCAAAAGCTTATGGTTATGCCATTATTTCCCAAAGCATTTCCAGGCCTGGAAAACCAGGATTTTCCAGGATTTTCATGGCGTTGTCTTTTTACATATGAAGCGTTAAAGGAGAACCAAACTCCCTGACCCCGCCTTCAAAAAGGCTTTCAGTTTTATTGTTCATTCTGGGGCTGCTGGTTCCCCTGGGAAACGCCCCTCCAACCCCTGTTGCCATAAGCGGAGGACAGGTGTGTCGCATCAGCGCTACATCAGCATCAGGTGACCGGGTGGTAGCACCATCAGCCAATGAGAGGTCATGCATGCAGCATGTGTTCAGTGTTTTTCAACCTGTGGTTCGCGTACCCCTAGTGGCACACCAGGGGTACTGCAGGTGGTGGGATTTTATTGTTGAAATAGATACACTTTCAATAATAGAAAAAATTATTAATTATTTGAAAATAAGTATATTATTACATTGTTCAGTAAATATAGTATTGTGGCTTGTTATTATTTCAAAAATAGTGTCGCTTTGTGCGTTCCATCATATGTTTTCCATTGTAATGTTTTCCATTGATGCTTTCTGTTGATTTGTGTTTGATTGATTTGTTATTGCTAAATAAACACACTGGGAGCATAAGCAGCATTGCTGACTTTTTCTTCCCACTGTTTCCCACTGGCCATGGGCTTCTTGTAGTAATATTTATGTATAAAATGGGTACTGACACTCTTTCCTCAGCCACTGCATGTGTATTTATCTATTTTTTACTGTTTGCATATGAGGTGGTCCACAAAAGGTCTTAATGACAATTTAGTGGCACACCTAAAGTCAGAGGTTTGGGCCCGCTGCTCTAATGCAGACCGATGTACAAGCGGTGTTGCGGTTCGTTTCTCCGTCAACAAAAACCCTTGCCATATCGATTATTGATTAAATCATGGGAACGTACTATCGATATCCACTTGGCACTCGGGACTGTTGAGGTGGCTCTCTTCGGTCATGATGATGGTCTCTATGTCCTTCATGGTCAGGTGGTCACAGAAGGTGTCGTACAGCAGGCTCTTCAGCTCGTCCACCGTCAGCTTCTGCATGTCACACTGGATCCACAGAAGAAGCATCTTAAGCATCCATTGTCATGAGACACATGGTCCCCCCCCCACAGCTCAACCAGAACATGACCTCATAGATAATGTATAATACATTCTCTTAAAGGTGCTGTAGGTAAGATTGAAGAGCTATCATTTCAGTGTGATTTGTTAGAAGCGGCCTTGCGATTCATCAGCTATAGGTGAGTGAAATGCGCTGTGAGAATTTCTGTTTTGAGTTGACTGCGCCCGCCTCTGTAGGAGAAAATGTATATTTTTGACTGCTCCCGGCTCATTTCTGACCAATCAGGGCTTCTTTTCCGTGATTGGTTCGGGGAATCCATCTTGCCCGTCAATCACAGGTGCGTGAAATGCAACACTTCTCAATGGTGGAGAAACGTAGGGAGGGAGCAGAGAGGGAGGGGATGTTTTTATGGTTGTTTATCTTGCTTCTGCTCTTTTCTGCTCCTTAGTAAAAGCCAGATTTCCAGCACCTTTAAAGTCCCAGCGTAAAATAAACAAACAAAAATACATCTATATGTGGCAGAGTTCCTGAAAACATTTCTTAAATATTTCTATAATGATTTTTTTCCTTCATATTCAGGAAAAAAATCATTATGTGCTGGAGTGGCATGATTGCTAGGATTCCACCGAAATTATAGTAATATCCAATTTAACAATGATTCAAAAGATATAATAGTAGCATATGAATAACTTTGATAATTGGTAAATTAACAGCTGCGGTCACATGGTGATAATGACGAGGATGTTTACCTTCCAGAAGACAGAGTCAAAGTCTGCTCCGTAAAACTTATCAGGCATTCCTGCGGCAGAAAGCTTTGGTCCGAGCAATGTGACAAATTCTTCAAAGTCGACCTGACCATCACCTGATAAAGATATCTCAATATTATTTAATTGTTTGCATATTACATCATTTGGTTTATAATCACGACATTACTACAAATAATTATTAACAGACATTTTATCAGAGAGAGAGAGAGAGAGAGAGAGAGAGAGAGAGAGAGAGAGAGAGAGAGAGAGAGAGAGAGACCCACCATCCATGTCCAGTCTACATATTTTTTTTTATAATTACACCATGAATACCTACTATCAGAGAGAGAGAGAGACACACAGAGACACAGTCTACATATTATGTGTATAATTACACCATGACTACCATTCATTATTAAATTAAATTAAAGACCTGCTATCAGAGAGAGAGAGAGAGAGAGACCCACCATCCATGTCCAGTCTCTGGATGATGACTTCCAGCTCCACCTCGTTGGGCATGTAGCCCAGCGAGCGCATGGCCACGCCCAGCTCCTGCTTGGAGATGAACCCGTTGCCATCGCGGTCGAACACTTTGAACGCCTCGCGGATCTCTGTGGGCACACGGCAGGAGAAACGGCCCAGGTGAGCCAGGACAAGAGACGGCCACGGAGGTCAACTCAGGGAAACGTCGTCGTAACCATATTGCCATTAGGGCCCCTAGCCTGTCACCCTGCTGCCATACATTATTCTGTTTGAAGTGGTAGGATGTATGCATGGTCGCACTTCAAAGGAGCACAGCCTCCTGATATAGACTCAGACAAATATGCACAATGCTGCCCCATGATCTCCAAAGTTGCATACCTAATATGTTTATTATAATCGCTGATTGTTTCAAGATTTGGAAACATGAGAAGCCCTTTTCAAGCGCAATTCAAAACTATCTTTCATGTCGTCAAGCCGCTCTTTCATCTTTTTCCTCTTTAATGGCTTTTTAAAGAGAACGCACAATCTAAAAAACGTTTGACGTGCCATCGTCCAAGTCATTTACCATGTATTACGGTTATTCATCACGATATGCAGAATTTTGGAGTCTTTTTGCATCTAGCCAAAAGGCCCAAGCCTCAAGGTAGATTGAGTTAAAACTTTATACTGAAACTTTTCAAAAGAGTCTGAGCATTGTAAAGGACACAAACCCCCCTCAGTAATAAGCTAAAGATAATAGCAATTGGACTAGCATTGGGGAGCACGCCAGCCTAATTTCTTGAGATCTTAGTACCCTTTAACAGTTTATGACGTGCTAATTAAATGCAAACCCTCAGGGTCGGTGATGCGAGGCAGTATGCTGCGGTAGCTATTTTTATTCCCATAAAAACATTTGTAAATTCAAAGTTAATTATTCAGTAGCTTAGTTTAGTCTACATAAAACGTTGCACTACCTTCTGAGCTACTGCTAGCTAATTATCCAAAAGAACACGGTGGGCATGATGGTAGCCCTAGCGGCATTGGTACACCTCCCGATGAGTCAGCAGCTTTAAAAATCCTCCTTAAGCTATTGATTAGCATCAAATTATATGTATTAGTGAAACAACCTTACTTTTTCCATTTGACATGCAGCTTCCAAATGTTCAGTATTTTGTTTAAACCAGCAAATACCTTGGATAGCTTGGATAGTGGTGAGACATTTGATAATGTCCAAATCACAAATAAAAATAACATGCATATATACAATACTTATCATGTAAAACGTGACGTCATATATAATATATAATTCAATTTTTCTAGGTGTTTGGGTGCTAATTATCACTCAGTCAGAAATGGATTTAAGTTCTGTGTCAGGGTACTTGGCAGGGTACTGGTTGCTGGTGTCTCTCACCACCAGCAGAAAGACAGCAGATGTTCTGCCAAGATTTCTGACATCTGCCAGAAGTGTTTGTGGGGACCGACCATTATTACCTGCTCTCCTCCAACTTGGGTACGTACACATTGAGTAGAGTGGCTGTATATCATGATTATATCTCATTTAGGGTAGTCTCTTGACATTACGTGCACATTTATTGAGAGATGGGGAGTTGTGTCTCGCCGTCATTCTCAATTATTACAAGAGTAACTTACTTATCTTATTTACTTATCTTATTACGTACTTATGTATTGACTTTAATACAACGACATCTGATATGGACAGCAGGTTCAGTTTATAAAAATAATTTATATAAGAGAATTTATATATTGAAATAGATTGCAGTGCCACAGAAACATAGATATATTCTTTTTTTTAATTTAATTTTCACTTAATTAAAGGTGCAGTGTGTAAGATTTAGTGGCGTCTAGCAGTGAGGTTGCAGATTGCGACCAACTGACAAACCCCCCCAACGTAGGAGAAACTACGGTGGCCTGTCAGGTGCCAGTAGGTACTACTGGCCTGTAATTGTTTTAAATGGTGTTACTGACATTTTTTTAAAGATATCCCAAAAATAAAAAAATATGCCTTTTGCATAAAGACAAGTGAGAGTGACCGTTATTTAATTTCTTCTGTTTTCAATTTAAGAAAGCTTAAGCTTCTTCACATTACAATGGTCTCATTGGTCAAAATGTACATGTAGTATGTAGTTTCCTATAATACCTGTATATTTTAGAAACCTTAAAGGGGTTGTATTTGTGGGCACTTCCACACATTTGAACCAATTTCAGCTCAGAACTAGTTCAGCTCAGTACAAAATAACTAGTTCAGGAAACAAGGATACTTCATTAGCTGCTACATTGTGACCCAACCTGATAAAAGTATAATTTCTCTTTCCTGACAAAAATAGATTATTATGTCACAAATGGAAAGTAATTATAGATCATGAATGTCCCTTGTGAAATATTCTGGCTACAGAGCATTGAGAGGTAATCTAGTCGAAGGGTTTGTAATCCTCTGGTTTATTTGGACTGGCGCTATACGGATGTTCACAATATATATATATTTTTTCATTGATTGGATTTTTACCCCAGCACCCTGGCCCTCGATCACAGCTCTTTTATAAGTCCAGTAGCTAGCACTGGGAGATAAATTGAAGGCCAAGTACTGCATGGAACACACCTAACCCACCCACCCAGACAAGGACAGATTCTTACTGTTTATTCTTGCCTTTTGTTATCGCGCAAGAGGCCATGAAACAGTATTTTCAATTAAGTAAATGTTTCACATTTACAGATACAGATCTGAATGCGTTTGCCAAACACATGTTTGACAATAAAGCATGTTTGTTATTATTATTGCCTTGCAATATTGAAAATGGTGCAGTTTGAGCATTTATATCATATGGATATGACACACATCGATGAAACTGAAGAAGAAATTTCATTCGAAGATTTGGAGCAAAATAAGAACGAAGCAAATTCAGAAAATGAAGTCTAACCTTCAACCTCCACTGTGATGACATTAAGACATACGAAGTTGCTCATATCTGGAATACAATAGGCAAGTATTGCATATTTTATTTCTAAGTGTTTTAGTTGTAGATTCTAATCATTTGTGTCATACTCAATGAAGCAGTACAGATGCATAAAAACAAATCAGTTTCCATGAATGAATTTGTTGTTGTTGTAGTAATATATTCATATATCCATCTTTCTCCTCAAATCCAGTTGATTGCAGATGAGTACAAATATTGCACTCACACCTCCAACAAAGACGTACAAAGAAGTTCAGAAGTCGTCTCTTATGAAGTGCTAATGAAACTAAATTAAATTCTCTATTTAAAAACCATATAAATGTAATATGTTGCAAAACAACCGGACACTGTGTGCAGTATCTCTGGAAATCCTTGCAACCAGCCCCACCAAACATGCTTTGGCCACCCAGAATGAATTCTGTAGCCAATTTAGGCAGGCAATTTCTTGGTCCTGTCCAATTTGGTTAACCTCTCTTTATTTATTGGTAGATGGGGTCGGTGAGGCCCCAGCTGCCAATTTGCAGACAAAGGTGCAACAAATTGTTTAAGCACTTTTATTTTTCGTTCAGATCTGGAGGGGGTGAGGCAGAGAGAGCAGAGCAAGATCATCTTTGTACTGGAAAGTACAATACTGGAAATATGAAAAATGTGCTGCCCATAGCAACTGAAAATAATTGCATGGGGGTGAATGGAACCCCTTTTTCAATATATCAGCCTAATTGTGTTTTGTGGTGATAAAACATTTTTTATCATCATGGGTTTCGTATTGTGTATGGATGTAATGCTCCAAATGTTCCACCTGTGAACACATGGTAAATATTGACAAAGAGTTTGGCAGACACCCGGTACCAAATGAATCCTGATGCTAAGTTTTGTCAGGTTTGTTTGGCAAACAATTTCACGTTGCTAGTTTAATTGTTCCCTGAGAGCTGTTTGTTTTAGATTATTGGATGTGCCGTCGAGGGTTACTCACATTCTTGTCCTTCGTCCATTCGATTTAATTTTGAACATTTATTCAGAATCCAATGCTGGGTCCAATAAATGGCCTGCAAATGTTCAGTGATGCAGAATATAACAAAATGCTTATTTTTAAATGCAAATTCCTTTAATTATTATATTTTTTTTACTGACTAACTCTTCACAACACACGTTTCCTGTCACACCATTTTAATTACAAGCTGAAAGCTTTAGGGGCTAAAAACAAAAAGGTGCCAAAGTCAAGCAGTTATGCAAAATGTCATGCTACAAATCTTTCATATCATTTGACCATGCATGTTACATGCATGTCTTTTTTTTATGCATACACCTTTCAAATGTGGACATGTGTTGCGTATTGCCTCTATGCTAGTATGAATAAACACACATTCACTTAGTGAAGCAAAACATATCCTTGATAGCCAGCCTCTAACCTTCATAAATCACAACCATGACCAGGGCTAATTAATTTCTTAATCAAGTACCTTCGATCAGGACAGGACATTTCAGACGGACTAAGCCTTACCATGAGTGATTTAATTACATTTAATTGGTAATTTAATTAGCTAGAACTGTCCCCATGTGGACGCTTTGTCTGAAACTGCAAGTCTAGGGCTACACCTACTCACGCTGCGTTCCCCATTTCCGCAGTATGAAGACAGATTTATGCTTGGGGCTCGGAGCAGCCAGTGTTTTTGGGTCTCAGCAGTGGAGCCTGTGTATGAGCACTCTGGGTGACGTTTGCAGCCTGTTGCACATTCAAAAAGATCAAAGGAGGTGGATATGCTTCTCAAAATGACGTGTTTCGAATAGCAATTTTCTTATTGAGATTTGTGAAAATGATCAACATCTTGATTGTCTTTCTTTCTTCCTTATGCGTATGTCAACGTCACATGAGTGGAAAAACAGACTGCTATTGTGGTTTTTTGCTGTACTGTCATCTGGCATCGCCAGACCAATTTGGAAATGCGTATTAGTTTGGAACCTCTCAGTTTATTTCCGATTTCCAAGGTGTGCGTTATCAACCTGGCTCAGACCAAAATGCAACTGGACGCAATTGGGTAGACCTACAACCAATCAGAGCAACGAAACGTGTGACGTAAATTAAACGTTTACCAAATCCTGTCAGAAGTACGGCAAAAAGTGCAGTTGTTTGTTCTTCTTTTAGAGAAACTATACCGTCCAGTTTAGTTAATCATGTCACGATAGCGGATTCAATGGACCATTCCACATCAACAGCAGCCATCTTGGTTGTTTACGAAAATGCCTCAACGGCGCTCCTCTGTACTTCGTATCAAACCTGCCCTGTATTAGACAAACGGTTGTGATTGGCCCGACCCGGGCCAGGTCGGCTGGAAATCTGTCTGAACAGGAGAGGGAGGGGCCAGACGTATCTACCAGAGCAAATGAAACACGAGCTTGCAGATTTGTCTGGTTCCCAGGATAGGATCTGTCAGGTATTCAGAACGTGTCCTCGGGGCCCCTCTTGTGTTCTCAAGGAGAGAACTTGATCCCTACACAACAACATCCATTCACATTTACACACATTTTTGGGTAGCTGAAGATCACAGAGGCTTGCAGAATAGCCGCCACACACACATATGCTTAAATCCTCCCAACAGGTGGCATGTACTGTCCTGAGCGAGATAACACTGATGGGTTTGGCAGGGAAAGGGAGGTCTGTTAGCATTGGAGTGTGGTCAGTACTCAAAACAGAACACAACATGGAGGAGCCAAGCAGTGGAGGATACTGTCACACTGTCAAACAGGACCCGTTTGAAGCAGAGTTTTTTACAGAGCAGCTTCAGAGATACAGACAAAACAAAAACAAAAAAAAGACAAATTTGCATGTTTGCGCTAATGAGAAAAAAAAGATTGAATAAAATATGCATGCATATGCATCTGTTTTGTTGGAATGATTTTCTTCCCAGATTTAAAATGGCTTTCTGTTTCTCCAGATGTATTTTTTTGGTTCCAGTAAATGATGGTGTGGCAAATGAGACAACGGCTCCTCGTGAATATGTTAATGTTCCACGCGCGCGCGTGTGTGTGTGTGCGTGTTTGTGCGTGCGTGCAGTGTGTGTGTGTGTGTGTGCGCGCGTGTACGTTGGCAGACACACACTCATGACTATGTATGTGCTCTGATTTGCAGATGCAGAGGTGTGTTTGAGAAGGGCATGAGCTAACCTCTAGTCCTACATCTGACCGCGTCTCACCCCGCAATCTGCAGATGGTTAATAAGCTAATGCAAGGGGTTAATAATCACATTTTCATCATCATGGATTCCATTGAACAATAATTTTATGTAATATAAAACACAGAAGTCTTGGGATTGTTTGCAGGCCTGTCTTTTAATGATTACTCACTTTAATCCCAGGGGACAAAGGGAGAAAAGGCAGACTGTTGGTTCTGGAGTGTGAACTCGACAGCCTGTCAGACAGGCAGAGATGAGGTCACATTGGCCCTGCAATGATGAAGCATTGTTAACTGCTTAAGACAGTAGACAAATGCCCTGCTTAAAGGGGAATTTCACTTTATAACACTTTTGGCATCATTTTCACGCCTACCGAGGCTTTTTTGTGCACCCCAGCCAGTTTTTAGGTTGCTTGCTTCTATATTTAGATAATGAATGTGTAGCCCTTCACTTTTCTTCTATCAATTATTTCATTATGTTAATATTTTACGCTGTTTTGTAGACCCATGCAGGAAGTAGACCCAGGCAGTATCGTGCCGAACTCGAGGATGCATATCATTGCACCACTTCTGATGTGGGCGTACTTGCAGACAATAACATTAGGTTGCGTACTATTAGTCCTCATTTGCAAACTTCTTTGGCTGTATGTTTGGGCATCTGGTTACATCCAGCCATGTCTGGCACCAAGTTGCATTGCGTGGAAAACTATGAAAATGTGTTTCAAGGTAAGTTTAACGTGGGGCATTTTAACAACCGGGCACAATGCACCTCATTATTACACCGATATTGCATCAAACAAAAGTAAGCAGACCTTAGTTTTTTTCTGCTTATTGATTTTTTGCAAAACGAAATCGAAGAAGAAGAAAAAAATGGAAACCGTACTACTATGTGGACTTGTCAACAAAAAAAAGGTCTTTGTTTCTAACGTTAGACATTTAAAATGAAATAACTATTTGAAAAATGAAGAGCACCACATTCATTAGAAGGACAATATCGGTCATAAGAAGCAGTGTGTTTACAATGAGTCTGAGGTGGAGTTTTATGTTGAACGTCCTTCTATTGGATGGGGGGGGTTTGCTCACACGGGTATCAAATATCTAAATCTTGAAGCAGGCAACCTATAAACTGAATGCTGTGAATGCTGGTGTTAGTGTACCCTCTCGGTGTCAGTGTAGGCTACCTCATTTGTGATGTCGAAGTGACTCCAAAGGCACTTTGTCGCCTCGAAAAGAACGTGACTTAAGTTTGAGATTTGTGAACTGGTTGACTGATGGAGACTGGCAAAAACATAGGATTGGAACAGTTTTTTTTCTGAATTACAGTATTATTTTAGTAACAGTGACAAAATAACATTGATTACTTTGTTGAAGATCATAGAAGACATATTAAGAAAATTTAAAAAAGGGTTCACTGGCACTTTGAGACATTACAATGCAGTACAAAAATGCCCTCCATTGCCTTGTTTCATTCACTGGAGGGCTGATGCAAGGCTTTCACAATCCTTTCACAATCGTTCATCTCTCTGGGATTTATTGTTGCAGAAACATTGTGATGAGAAATGACAATAAAAATTGATACTGAATTCTAGTGCACATATAATGATTGTGTGCAATAGAATAGACCGGTTTGTGGCCCTTACAACATATTTGTTGAAGTTATATTTTTACTCTTTCCTCTTCATTGTGTGTATGACAAATTAAGTAAAACCAAGTTCATTGAACGATTTATTACTTCAAATTTCTTTCCATACATTTTACATCTTACTATTGACTGTCTCACTTCAATTATATAATTAAACAATTGGTGCAGAAAATATAATGAAGAACATTGTGTATGTATATGTATTATAAGGTTAAAGGGGAAAAAACTATGTATTTAAAATGACAATTCAATAAATGTAATAATACAGAAATAAAAGAAAGCCATTATGCTAGTGTTACACCCATAGAGTGCAAGCTGACTCAAGGGTTGGCATATTTTAGAAAAGAAGTTATTCTGAAAGAATAAATGTAAAAAAGACAAGTGAGTCAGCTGGTCTTCAGTGGCTTTACTGGTTCCTGTTAACTGCCGACTGGACTTAGTTGGAACAATACAATTTACAATAATAAAGCAATAACAATATAATATTAAAATCTCAATATTTAAAAATAGGGTAATAATCATGCATTCAATAGATATTTCCATTTAAAATCAATAAGCTAATAGAATCACAATAAACAAAATATGCCGTATAAAAGTAGGGTATTAAAATTATCAATTCTATGAGGGTATTTACAGATCTCATTCTATATCATTCTATTATTTACAATTCTTATCATTACCAGTATAAAACAATTATCTTATTCCCTTATAGCGACACAACAATTGATGATAAGATGAGATTATGTGGGTCACACTAAATTCTCAGGTGTCCTGGTGGAAAATATGTGATTTGAATTTGTGATACGACTTTGAATGTTAGCTCAAATGTCTTACTAGCTCACTGGAAGCAGAAAGAGATCGGTTGCAGCCAAGACACCCACCCATTGATTCCAATGAATCATATATCGAATCACACAAACCAGAATTATACCATTTGAGCTGAATATCTCGCATTTGGTATGCATTTGAAATGTGAAAATCATCCATATTGGAACAACCAAAAAAAACAAGAAATTGTATTTTTCTGCAACAGCACACAAGCATTAGCACTTCATTGTAACTATGGATGAAGACGGCTTTGCATACAAAGTGAAGGATGATCTATGCTCCATTACAATGGCCTGGTGTCTGGGGGATTCTCCTGCATGCTGTGATCTATAAATACTCTGTCTGTCGTGATGCACCAAGAATGAGGCAGGCAGGAAAATACCTCGTATGAGTGTGACTGCCAGTCAATGTTTTGGGTTACAACCCCAAGTCAAATCCCCTTAAACACGCATACTATTTGTGACACAATTTGTGATTTCATGGCTTAAGTTTAGGTTAAAATAGCAATTAACCATTTCTCACATAGGTGTTTTTGTATCCATGTGAACTTGTTGCATATGTTTTACTTTGTAAATAAAAGTCACAGCCATCCTAGCGTGTGAGCATAAAATATCCCAATAGCTAATTGGAGAATAGATCTGATTAAGTGCATTCCATTGTGCATTGTTTAACATTTTATAATATACTTTGGGATGCTTGAAATAAATGGTTGCGCATAAAATAGTGGGAATGTCAACCCAAATACATTTACAGAGCCATACTCAGAGAGCCATTTACTAAAATTGCAGTATTGAAGGCTTTCACAAGCCCCATTTTAGATGAAATTCAATGGCTTTCCTTAACCCCTAATCCTTAAAACGGCCACAAGAAATTCCAGAAAGCCCCAATCAGGAAAAGGGATAACCCTTGAGACACACAAGCAGGACCCCCTCCAGGACGCACTACGAGGACAGATGTGGTCAATACAGCAACAAACATGGCCAAGGCCACCTTAAAAAAGGTACAACAGTCTGACAACAGGCATTCAAAGTCGCACAGCAGGGTAGCAGGCATCGACTGTTTGACCGCACAGACTACATACGGAAATGAGTGGTAGTATTATGGATGTGAGCAGGTGGGGCTAGACAGAATGCCAGAAGCTAAAGCTGTTATAATGACAAGCAAATATCTATCTACAGTTGTAGAAGCCAACAGGGGGAGGTTTGCCAGACATCCCAGCAGACCAAGGTGGCTGAGTAAAATGACATTTTGGCACGGTATGGGTTAAACAAATGTTGTATTTGAATGTCTGAGCAAGACCCTTGCCACCAACTCAACTAAATTATAATTACTGGCTGTATTATATATGTGTGATGAAATAGATTATTTGTATTAATGTATGTTTGCTTTTGTAGTATTCATTGAATAGTACATGATGTATTTGTCCTATACAGCTTCTTGAACTACTCTAACTGTAATTCTTGATGATCTGGTATTTGTTAGGTATTCAAAGAGAGTAAATCTCTACTTACTTATTTTTTAAATAGAGTGAGTAGGAAAATATATATATTTTTTACTGATATTGGTATATCTCTTTCTCTTTCTAAATGACACACTATTCATTTAAAAAAAAGTGACTCTATAATTTATCACCTTTTTAATAGGTTTGTACATTAAAATGTGTGAAAAAACATTTTACGCATCAGTTTAACCAGAATGTACACATGAATCATAGCTAATCATAGCTATAAATATGATGACCAATGCAGGCTCTACCGTTGTCCAATTAATGTGATAAACATGCAATATGTGCTCCCACTGTATTTCAATATTTGCTCTGCTGAGATTTAAAATCGCTGTGGCGCTACAGGTAAATGCACCACTAATTACGCCACAGCACTTTGTGTTGTTTGCAGACGCTTGAATCCCTGATTTGCTTGGTGCTCAGATTAATTAAGGTCTTGTTGACATACAGCAGGCATGCTCAAAGTGTGATAAATGATTTACTTGACAATGGGAATTTAAACTGAAACTCAATGTGCATGAGGCGTTATAATCTCAGTATGAGCTAAACTTTCTACTGAAGGAACAATCTCACAGTTCCCCCTCTCCTCACACCAGGTGCAAACCAAGCTTACTAATTACAATATCACAATATTCTCTAATGAGTGAATTTAGCTGTTTTTAAGGGGTATTTTATCATATTTTTCATTATATTTCAGTATATTTTCATTCAAACTTTGTTAGGCTTAATTACAATGGTAATAATAATAATAATTAATATATGAATGCAATCAAATGTATGATTTACTGTCCCAACGGACTTGACCTCTGTATATTGATTTGCTGAATTTTCCCTGCAGAATTCAACTAAGGTTCAGCCAATTGGCTTCTCAGACCTCTTACGCATTATTCTCTGCAATTGTCTACAGCTGTGTTTTGGTGTTTTGTCCAATTGGTAGTCATGTTGTTTTTGCGAACGTTTACACAAAGATTAATAATGTCTGCTCTGTTTAGCTGTAGACAGTCATTAGCAGACAGACACAATTGAGAGGTGCCATGGAGAAACACTGCTGCCAATGTCCCATCCAGCTCCACCGTCAAATCCCATGTTTGCTTTACTCTTATGTTCCTGCTTCACCTGTGGTGTGGTGTGGATGAGAACTATGCCCTAAGGATACCATCACCAAGTTGAGCCATTGCAAAACAGTTGCTGCAGCAACTTTTCTTTTCGAGATGCACACTCCCAACTGTCGAGCACACTTGAAGGCACCGCTACCCCCAGCTCAAGTCCCAGGTCGAACCACTCGGAGGTTACCACCATGCCTTGTCAACACCGCAAGCCTTGACAGCAGCTTTCTCCACTCTTTCTCCACTCACAACATGGAAACAGCCTTCCCCCTGGGGGTATTGCACAAAACTAGGATAAGGGATTAAGCCGGGATATGTTTATGGTTTTAGGTTATCCTGGCTAAATTTAGCCTCAAGTCGGTTGCATGAAAGCAGCTC
>JAOPJH010000103.1:6539916-6550568 GCA_027122575.1 Merluccius polylepis
CTACAGGAGGAGCAGGCCAACTCTTACCTGTCCAAGTGCAGGAAGGTTCAACATGAGCTGGAGGAGGCTGAGGAACGTGCTGACATCGCTGAGACTCAGGTCAACAAACTGAGGGCCAAGAGCCGTGATGGTGGCAAGGTAATAGGGTAGTAAAAGTCCAGTTAAGATTAGGGCATTACTATTTATTTAACAATCTACTATTTTTTATTTTTTTGTAAATACTTGAAACATCTAAACCCTACTTTTGTTCTCTTTAGGGAAAGGACAGTGCTGAATAATTCCTCCAACATTGCACAAAGTCATACAATATGACACAATTATGAATGACATACAATAAATTATAGCAACTTTCAATCTTGTTTTTTGTAGTTATTGCCTTAATTCCTTTGCTCAGCCTTGCAATCACAGTCTCACTAGATCTGAATCTCTCTGATATAGTTGGAATGTGTCAGATAAAAAGTCACATTTAAAGTATCTTCTGGCAGCCTATTTGCATTGTGGTTGGATATGTGGTTGGATATTAACCTATACAGCAAAAGAATAACTAACAATAGTTATTTTCTTGAAGTGACAGTAGCACCTGAATTTTTTATTCATGTTGGCAAATATTTAATAGTACTAGTTGGTCTTGCACCAATAACGTATATTTATGAATAGATGAACCACTAGCTTTCATCAGCCAACCATTGCAAATACATACTAGGAATGCAGGCTACAGGTGCAACATGTTCTTTATTAAAAGTCTAGCAGTGGTCCGAGAGATATCAATATATCCTATCTTAAGCTCTCAAGCACACACGAGACAAACAAGAGTACAGTATTCTGACTCTGTGTGTGTATGAGTGACCTCATAGAAAGAAGATGGACTGATGAAACTGGTACTTCACAGCCTTGACATGTTGATTGTTAAAGAGGCAGTTGAAATTTTCTCTGATATGTTCCTAATGGTCCCAAAATATGGCCAAGTGGATCAATGTACCTGGGGCATCCCTTGATTAATAAAGAACGCTTGAAAGACTTTTGCAGACCTAAATCTATACAATGTTTGGATGTGGAAGAATGTCTTCCATTCATCTCCCTCCTGGATACCAAGTAGGTCAAAGCTTCTACAAAGGACCACCATGAAGAAGAACCCAGCCATGGTGGGAGGGGTGGAAGGTGTGTCACATCTTCACAGCTTTGTGATTATACTTCTCTTTGGACTTGATCCCTGTGATGAACAAGATATAGAGGCGATTACATCGAGGAGCACAGCCACAGGTCGATGGAGCAATCCAAGGGACATTGAAGACCTTCAAAGTAGATGGCTGGATTGACTAGTGGTATGGATACTAATGGATTGTTCACTCTAATGGAACCACTGTATTGTTGGCACAATCTCCATCTTCATAAGGGCAAGGTGCAGAGATTGCGAGATCCTCATCAATGGCAATTTCCCATGGGACCAGATCTCACTAAGGGTGTGGAGCCAACACATAGAATGGATCTGTGGGACATAAAAGGAACTAAGAAAGGAATACTCACCCCTGGAGAAGGAGCCTCAGGTTGCTGAGGGATGTCTCTTTCCTACTCTGTGTTTATTACATTCTGTTTTAGTGCCATGCTGTATTTTGGTCTCTGCCACCAGGGATTTCTTCCACCTATGGCTTTATGTCCCTGTCTACCACTTCACTTATTTAGTTATTGTTTTGGGTTATTCGCGGACCCCACTGTTGTTCTGAAATGTGTTAATGCGCTTTCTACTGCAGTGTTTCCCAAACTTTTCCAAACCACGGCACTCTTTGTCGGTGATTTATTTTCCAATGCACCCTAACCACAAAAACAAAAACAAATGCTTGCAAAACACCTGTTTAAATGTTATATGTGCCAAACCATGTACGTTCACCGCGTCCTCTTTGGACTATAATCAAGGCTTTACCAGATAACAGTTTTGTTGTGTCGTTAGATAAATAGCTGCAGCAATGCAGCTATATTTTTAATAGTGCTATATACATTTTATCTGTGTTTAATGGCGGATTATAAAGCTTTTGATTGCATTATCAACTAACCCGCCTCCCAACAACGGCAGCCGATTGGTCCGATTGGCTGGACGGACTAAGAGCAACCAGCATGGACAAATCCCAGACCTCATACAAGGGAATAATCATTTCTGTGCAAGGGCAGGCTCCTGCTAAAAATACGACACACATAGACAAATAAGAAATGGAACTATCTACGTGCATTTTATCTAACTGTATTGTTGTGAATACCGATTATGAAACAAATGCATAATCAACTAAATAAAAAAGAATCAACAAATAGTAAATCTTTCAACTATATTTTAACAGTGATGAGAGGCACCCTTAGAAAATATTCATAGATGCAACACTACACCATGAGATATATATCAGGTTTCCACATTGAATCTTATCCTGACTTGGTGTCATAAAACTTCCTAAGCACATAGCATTCCAGGAGGGTTGCCTGTTATGGATGTAACGATATAAAACTGTTTTATTTATAGGATTTTACTTGCTTTCAGTGACATTTCTAAGTTATGTATCTATAGATAAGGTCTAACATACTATACAGGTCCAACCATGTAACAATCATTGCAATATGCAGTGGTTTGGTCTATATAAATGTAGGCTATATATAGTCTTCATTTGGCAAGACAATTGTAAATGTTTTTAATGCTCATCCGAGTATCACATGTTTTCCAAGTGGCCAAGTGCCTCTAACCACCTGTGATAATTGAATGTCTGAGCTGTGGATGAGTCCTCCTAGTGGTTAGAGACCGGTTTCCAGACCTGTTTTTGTTCTCCTTAGAGCTGCTATCAGCAATTCTTGAATTGATCTACACTCCAGTAATATTGATAATACATGAATATATTAATAATACAGATAACAATTATTACAACAACAGATCTTTACAATCAAGTTACAGTCTGTATACATGTTCTGTATCCCCCCCTTGAGGCAGGTGGGCTTGGTCTACCGAATATGAAACTATACTTCTGGTACTACAATATTTCAAGTTTTTTAGAATCGTAAACAATGAAAACAATTCAGATCCAAAGGTAATACCCATTGGACCCATTACTTCCCTCTATAGTGACAATGTTTTCAAACAATGCCAGAAAAAGGCATTCTAAATTTAGCTGATAATGGTGACCTTCTTTCATTTACACAGATTCAGGAATAACATAATTTTCCTAGCTCTCGATTATTTAGGTTTTTGCAAGTAAGAAGCTTTATTCAGTTGACACAAGAACCACTAGAGGAGCCAAAGTCCTCAAAAACACTGAGCCAGTCAGACAAATCAACGAAATGACTATCTAAGGTGTGGATGGAGGCTTTTCCAGACTATTTCTGGCAAAATCAAAAATGGGAAATTGATCTTGTTGAAAATATTGATAAGGAGTTGTCACAGATTTGTTTATTTGTTACAATTTAAGGCACAAGTTGTTACAATTCAAACCTCTAAACAGAACATACTACACCATTTGTCTGTGTTTGAACAATTGATTTACATTTATTTTTAAGTGAGATGAGATGACAAGATGTTAGAAATGTATTGAACTGGTTGTTATATTGCATGTGTGTAATTAGAATGTTGCCAGATACAATTTTTACACAGCATGGAGAAAACTAATTATTTAGTAATGATGCTTATTTGTCTCAAAATTGAACATCTAACAAGAAATAAGATAGTAGTAACTGATTCCCGAGAGGAAATACATGTATTAGTGTGATTACTGATGCTTACATTACAGATTAAAATTATTTAAAAACATTAATACAATTGTATTTTTTTGTATTTCACAGGGACATATTAACACCCCTCAATATGTACCCTCATCCCCTGAAACTGAGAAGTAAAAAACAATGGCATTCACAAGCAGATGTTGGCACCGACTGCACAACATTCTTGAAACATATTCATCTTCTACAGACCATAACAGGAGCCTATACTGGTCACTTGTTCTCATGTAGGACTTTTTAATACATTATTGTTGCCATGACCACTTACTTACTTACTAAAATCCACTATACAGCAACCTTTTTAGAAACTTTGACTCTGAGTCTTAACAACACTTCCACAGCCATCTACGTCTTCAAGTTATTAACTTACTTAATGCTAAATGTCTTAAAACAATAATATTTTGGTTTTCACTTTGTGTTTACAAGGTGTACAGTGAAAATGCATGACTCCATCTTAGTACATAAGGAATAAACGCATCAATTTTCTTAAGGTTCATCATGAGCTGACGGAGGTTCAGTTCAACAAGCTGTGATCCTATGTACTGTATGTAAATGTACAAAATGTATTGTGAAGTATTTGAAATACATACATTTGAAAAGTCTCAGACCACTTTATTTATACAGGCATTGGACCATAAGCATTGGCTTATTGTTGATGTAATGTTAAAAACACATCTGGTGGATTACAGAGATTGTAACCCTAAATAAGTTTGTGGGTATAAAGTTGAAAGAACGTCTTAGTTCACACGTATCCAGCAACCTATTAATACATCTAACATTCCTAACATTTCCATGTACAGATTTATACTAGCCTTTTTAAAAGGTTATATACATATGATGTATGAAGAGAAGGCTATTTAAGTGCCACCGGAAAGGCAAGGCCTTCATTGGAGGCTGATAATAGGGGTGGGCCTCCTGGTCAACAGTTGTTGGGTCAGTAAAAGCAGTTGCTCTCAAGGGTGGAAAAGTCACAGAAAACTCTTCGTGACATGCTGAATCTTGTTTTTTGCTCCATGCCACCAAGTCTATCACTTCCCAAGGTCGACACATTAATTCCAGTTACTTAATTTCCTGAAACTTTCAATAGTAAACATCCCTAAATACCTGGACAAATATTGCCATAAATATGCTGGATAATACATATCTAAATAAATTTGGAGTTACTCAAGATGTTATTAATGGTTTGACAGGCTATATAAGTGTCATTTGCATAGGTATTACTGATAATCATTTACAATTGATGCTTATTTGTATACAAATCTAATATATACAGGATATATATATATATATATATATATATATATATACCGACTAAATATTTGGAAAAATTCCACATAAATATTCAGTCAGTATTTATGTGTCTACATTATCTACATTCTTTTGATTAACAGTTTTAATCAAAAGAATGTAGATAATGTTTGCAAAATAATTAATTATTAATTGATCCCATGATTATTTACATTTTACAGGCAGGCACAACAATTATTTAAATGTCATAGGGATCTCCCTGTCTTTCACAAATGAATGCACCTTTTGGAAGCAAATCAAGTCTATTGACAAGACTGTAACACAAAGTGATGAGTGTTTAAAAATTATAAATATACGCAACACTACACCCATAGAAATATCTTGTTTCCCCATTGAAGCATAAGCATTCCTAAAGGACTGCCTGTTATGGTTGTAGTGGTGTAAACCCGTTTCCACGTCACCCCCACACATACACACACACACACACACACACAAAATAATGTCTAAGATACAACGGAACAAATTCTAAATTGAACTTCCAAGAAGAATAGAAAAATACATGAACTAGGGGTCACTGGAAGACCAGATTATTGCAGCCAATCCCCATCTGGAGGCCTATGGTAATACCAAGAATGTAAGAAATGACAATGACAATCTACTATGTTATAGCAGACCTTCTGACCCAGCAGTCCTACTGTGTTATAGCAGAACTACTGATCCAGCGGTCCTACTATGTTATAGCAGAACTTCTGGCACAGAGCCTCGGCTGGAAACCAGAAACTGCGAGGGGCGGAGTTATAGTTAGATACTTGGTTGACAGTATTATGAAGTGTGAGAATTCCTGCGTATTTTACGAGGGATTTGGGCACATTCTATTTTTTTGCACTTCACCCACGGGTGTTAGTCATTACTCATTATCCCTCACCCTCACTCACATGGTCGTGTGTATGGCTACCTGGCCATGCTAAAGTATCTGTATACTGACTGGTGTCTAAAGGTTGCTTGGTGCCTGCCTGGAAGCTAACCTACTCTGCTGCCAAAACTCATTTGGAGGTGGAGCCGAGCGTGACCTTTTAGTGGTGCTGACGTACGACCCACTGAAAGGACACGCGACTCCTTGTAATGATGCGCTCCGTGACTAAGTCTACCCAAGGCAGCTGACCACAATGTGCCTTTTAGCTTCTACTCGAGTCGCAACACTCTACCACGGCATCCTTCTTGCCACCAGGGACTTGACATTTTGATTAGAATAATTGCCTCCATGATCACTTACAAATAACATTGCGGGTTTGGGGTTTCTCTTGGATTATATATACTTGTCAATATATGAAGGCCCAAAATGGTGCACAGTTTGCAAATTAATACATATATACATATAATGTGATACAGGAAAATCAGTCGACCAAACAAACAAAGGCTTTCTGTGTTCATCACGTTCTATTATACTGTGAGTTACCAAAGGTAATTCTCACATCGCTAAGCAGATGTGTTGGTTGGTCTTGAAAAGACTAATGGGAAGTAAAACACTGAAAATGGGCATGAGATGCAGGGGCTTGGCTACAGTAGCCCAGTCTTCTCCAACCTGTGGTCCGCGGATCACTGGTGGTTCATCAGTTGTAACCTGTAACCACCATTGCAACGCTCCCAGCACTGTTTATTTATCTATGTTCACCACTTTTATATAAGGTGGTCCGTGAAATGTCTTCATAATAATCTATTGGTCCACTTAAAGTCAAAGGCTGGGAACCACTGCTCTAGCCTACCCGCACGTGCCTGACGATCCGTGACTGCAGGATACGTGGCACTAATTTTCCCTTGGGGACAATAAAGATTTTTGAACTTCAAATGATGTAAACACATGATGTGTTGTGCGTATAGCACATAAGTGCTTTATATCTCTGCACATAATCAAGGCTCCATCATTTGGAAAAAAAGAACATTGTACATCAGAATGTATCATGGGATTTTTTGTAGGTGATACTCACATTGGCAACACCATTTGGGGGGATCTCCAGAGAGTGGTAAGTTATTCTTAGGCAAAACTGTTAAATCCTAAATAAATCAAACACAACAATGTCTCCCCATAATGACAAATAATTTCATGGCTAATTACTAAACAACACCAAAAAAGATGTATACCAATGGAATAACTAACATTCGATTTGCCCTGTTCCCCCAATATGGGAGTGATCATTGTGATGGGCCATCACGATGCACAAGTCCTTTTGTTACATTTTGTTATCCTTGTTTAGGCAAACTTTCCATTTGTACCATTTCTATTTCATATACAAAATAAGCTTTTCTGAATTAAATAACATACAATATGTATTATTTTCAAGAGAAATGTATAGGTATATTTAATTTGTTTTTTATTTCGGTCATTTAAATTCAGTTGTAACAAAGTAAAATGGCAAGACAGAACAAGCAAATGGTAATACTAATAATTAATAATCACATACAAACTAATTACAGAGAAAATGTATACATCTATATATTTTTTATTATTTGTTATAGCTGTTCCATTTTAGTTAAACCCTTTACCTTTATTTGTTACATTTGTCCAGACCTAAATCATTTTAAATATATGCTTTTCCCTTAGTGCATAGTATACTGGCTATTTGTCATTGAAAACAACCTTTGTATACTTTCAGGAAGTAGTTTACTTTTAGTTTTATACATGATTTGTGCAGTTTTAAGATAGACTAGGTCTCAAAATGTTAGTCTTGAAATTAATGAACATGACATTGGTTGGTGTGTAAAAATCAGATTCAGATGTGTGCAATCCTTACAGCTCTCTTCTGTAGTAAGAAAATGTAAATAAAACATAAATACAATAAAAAAAAAAAAAGTATTTCCCCAAACCTCCACACAGTAGGTTATGTATGGAACTATAGTGAGCAGTGCAAGATATATAGTCAATTTCCATTTAAGAGCTCTTTAGCTTCATACAGTATTGCAATTATGTTTCTGCTATAACATAGTTTTTGTGGTTTCCAACATAATTTGTGATCTATTATCTATTATAATACATTCCGCTTTACTCAATTATTACTCTATTTCAAAATGCTATTATGTGAATAACACCTGTGTACATTTTAAACAAATGTTTAATGACAATGTAATAAATGCCATGGCCTCAATTTGAAATCAATCAGACCATATTAATTAAAATCTGGATCTAATGTATAGTTATTATTGCTCAGAAACTTGACCTTGGGTTAATTGTAGGCTATATGTAACGTGATGGAAACAAGTCACATCTGACATTTGTGGATGAAAGTAACTTTCACAAACATTTTACACCTCCAGTTTACATTTGTGGAATCTATATATATATCACAAGATTTGTGGAATCTATGTACAAGGTGAGTGAAGGGTAAGTAGTTCAGTTGACGCTGATAATAGGTGGGGGTGGGGTTGTTCAACAGTTGTTATGTTCAAGCAGTTGCTCTGAATAGTTTAAAAGTCAATGAAAACGCTGAGCAACTGAGCTCCCCAGACCTCAGTTTTTTTCCAAAGCTGCTCAAACTCAACACCTCAGTCTCACCAACGCAGTGACATTTGTCGTGCCTCCCCGCCCCCCTGCTACTTTGGGTGTCAAAACAGCAGTAGTACAGTGGAGAGAGGACACACAAAAGGGTTTGACAAATACATAAAAGTTGGGAAGAATCCACAAAAGTATATACATTCCCAATTAAAGTCATGAATTTCATTTCATTAATACATTTTTGTTTACATTCATGGGATTTTTAAGTTAACATGGACATCAATAAAATAGCAGTGATAATGATTTTGTAAATCCAATCTCCTTCCATCTGAAAATTGAGATGTAAATCAGATTGAATGACTATGTTTTAACACATAGTGATGAGTGTTAACGCTTAGAAATTATAAATACATGTAACTGTACACCCATAGAAATAGATCTTGTTTCTCCATTGAAGCATGAAGTATGGTGTGTTGTAGGCACTATACATTCCCTAAAGGCTGCCAGTTATGGTCCTAATAATGTAAACTGCTTTACTGCTGCTTTACATACATTACTTATTCATATAGTTTGAATTTTACCTCATGTGAGATTTTTAATTTGCAGTACCTATAGTATAGGTTTAATATATAAATAGGCAGCTCAATGTGATGTGATGTGAATTTAAAAATACAAAATATTAATTGGTTCAAAGATATTAGATACATTATGGATTTGCTGTATCCTGAACCAAAAATAAGCTGTACACATAAAACTGCGGTGTGCTATATTTTAAGATAATGCAATACATTATAATGATTACCAATACTAATGTATTGCATTTCATACATTAGCAGATAAATTGTAAATTAACCGCATAGTTTGTACAGAACAAATAGGAAATGAAAACCAAATCTATATGAGGGTTTCAACCTCATGCCCATATTGAGTGTGTGCTTACCCTGCAGTCTAGTATATAAGAGGCCTCTGAAAGAGATGAACAGCTTGCAGGGCAGTTAAGAACGTTACAACTGGTGGTAAGTCAGAGTGATGCTACAGCTCTCATTCATTCAAAATGTTGATCCTTGTTTGATTTCACTTGAAACTGTTTAACTTAGAGATTATTTTAACAAAAATAATCAGTTGAATGATTAATTCATGCTATCCAGTGTGGTTGTATTTTTAAGACTATAAGCCTGCATTTACAATGAAATACACTGTTCCTCATCATGAATGTGGTACAATTTTCTGATGTCATCTAAATTGGTCTTGATAGAGGATTTGTGAGTGCTACCATAGCTCTATTGATGTATTTATACATGTTCTATTGGCTACAGCCTATTGCGTGACAATTCACAAGGAATTAAAACAGTTGGTGTGATGCAACAGATTTCTGCTGTTTGTCCCCTTATATATTGATGTATAATTTTGAGATTATTTTTAACAAAAATAATCTATTGAATGATTAAAGCATGTCATCCACTGTGATTGTAATTTTGGGAATATGAACCTGCATTTAAAATGAAATACACTTTTCCTCATCAGGAAGGTGTTACAATGTTTTGTTTTAAAATAATTATTTGTTAGTGTTACAATAGTATCAATTAAACAGTTTATAATATCATGTCTTTCAATTTCAGGGCTCAAACTTGAGATTTCTCATAGGGGAGAAGAAAAAGGTAAGAGTTATTTCATCTACACTATACCAAGCTCGATGACAACAATTTGAGGATGAAAGTAAAAATGACAGTAGCATATGAGGTACATCAAAGATTTTCCCATCTACTGCCTTACAGTAAGCCGCCATCATGAGTACGGACGCTGAGATGGCCGTTTACGGCAAGGCTGCGATTTACCTTCGTAAGCCAGAGAAAGAGAGGATTGAGGCCCAGAACAGGCCCTTTGATGCCAAGAGTGCTGCATATGTGGCTGATGCTAAGGAGCTGTACGTCAAGTGTACCATCCTGAAGAAGGACGGTGGCAAAGTCACTGTTAAAACTTTGAAAACAGAGGAGGTAGGCTGCATTTCATTTATTGCCATTCATAACAGTGCGACACGTTTCAAAGTTCTAAAAAAAAAGTTTTGCCTTTTTTAGGAGAGGACAGTCAAGGAGGAGGATGTCACACCCATGAATCCTCCCAAGTACGACAAAATTGAGGACATGGCCATGATGACCCATCTCAATGAAGCCTC
>JAOPJH010000103.1:6561621-6572432 GCA_027122575.1 Merluccius polylepis
GGGGGTTGGGGGGGGACTCTGGAGCTGAACCCACCTTGCTGGAACTCATTGAGCTTCTGGATGGCCTCGTCCCTCTCATCCTGTATACGCTGACACTGCGGAGAGACAGACAGACAGAGAGACAGACAGACAGATTTGAATGGATGGCCTTAAACTAAATGTGACCAGCGGTGGAAGAGCTTCGAGTGCGGCGGCGGCGGCCATAGGCTCCCCTCAGCCCAGCTGTAGGTTGAAGTGGTTTCATTGTAGTCTCCATGTGCATAACGACATACTGAGTGTTGTTCAAAGGACATCGCCCAGATCCTCGTATGTTACCCCCCCCCCCCCCCCCCCTACTGCTTACCTGCTAAATATTTATTTCATTCAAGAACAGAAGGTTTAGATCTGATGCCACAGGCTTTCATGGTTATACGATTCAACTAAATCATTTGTAGAGCCGAAGGGACCTTCAACGAGGATCCTCGGTCGCCGTCTCCGGGCAGCTAAAACGGTTTACTACATTTAAAAAGTAAGAATGAATGACTTTATATTGTAGGGCTGGGTTTGAAAATAAAATAAACTATATTCGGATTCAAATCGATCTTCATTTGAACTGATCCGACATCGATTCTTAAAATCATGCCTTGATAAGATAGACACAAACTTTATTGATCCCAGAAGGGAAATTCAGTCGTCATAGCAGCAGATGATGGTACATATTGTGCAATTTACCGCAAAAAGAGCAAATGAAAATAAAATATCAAGGAAATAAAGAATAAAAAATAAAGATAAAATAAATACAAACATGAATACAAAGTGAATATATAGAATGGAGGGATGCAGTGGTGCAATAAAAAGCCCGGAGAGGGGCCCCTGTGCCATTTACAGCATTAGTCCTCCGAGAGGCCCTTCCATATCCACGCACAATTGGCATCATAACAGAAATATCCCGAATCGAATCTGAAATCGATTCTGGTAACCGGTGGCGATGAGATGACACCCCATCCCTGGTCACATGGTTTAGATGTAAAAAGTGGAATAAACCCCCCCCCACTCACCTCCTGGGTGGTGAGACTGTGCTCCCGCTGCAGGGCTTCATACTCCCGGACCACTGTGGGCAGCAAGGGGTGCCAGTTAGTACTATGAGACATCTTCACGGAGACGGCAGCGGTGGCGTATCTGACGGAGGCTCAACTCCTCCATCACCGATATCACCGCTGCTAAATGCAGAGCAGATGTGTGCCGACTTGTGATACACACTCACCCCCCCGTCTGGGGGCTGAACCCGGCATGCGTGTGTCACACTTGACTCATGGGGTTGAGAATAGACCTCACGGGTCAGGGGGAAGCGGGCCGGTGCTTCCCCATCAGGTCAAGAGGACGCAGGCGTATGCACAGGTGGTGTTTAATGTCACAACAGACATTAGATTAAACATGAGATTAAACATGAGATTAAACCTGAGATTAAGCATGAGATTAAACACGGGACTAAACATGGGACTAGGGGTCTGACTGAACAGTGTGACGTCACACACACATCACTCCCTGCAGAAGTGGACTCACGGCACCGTTCATGTCTGAACCACGCAGGCTTCGTCTACAGCACATTATATAACCTGTAGAATCATTTATTATAATAATAATTTTTAAAATGTCCTCTAGTTTATCTAAATTCAACCCCCCCCCTCATCAGTCAACTGTTGCAAAACACAGGGCTGTGTGTTGACCCAGGGCGGGTAAAGGAAGGGGACGAGCACGACGACACGTCCAGGTCCATATTTTATAGATATAAAACAACGTCTACATAATATAATATAATATATAACATAATATATAACTCCACCACAACTCATTTCCTACGGCCCGTCTGGTCCTCGTGTCGGTAAAGTAAAGAGTAACTCCTCGTCTTTAAGGAGAGTCCATTGGCCAGGCCAGCCTTGTAGCTCCACTCACACGTGGACTTTGCTCTGAGAGGAAAACTAGTACATGAGTCGTTCATGGAGGGGATATGAATCAATATGAGTCAGGAACACCGCCGGGACGCGACCCACCGCTCTCACAACGTCTGCAACACAACCGGGTGGAGGGCTCACCTTGGTGGGACAGGTTGGCGATGACATCCAGTTGGTCCATTTCTCCTGCAGCCATTGCGGTGAAATACGACGTTTACCTGTGGAGCACGTGACACACACACACACACACACACACCTTGACCCCACCCACCCAACACACAGCAAAAAAAGGGCGTCCGAAAACCAGATAAAAACACTAAATCTGAGGGAAAAGGTCCTCAGAACAAGTGAAATTATATTTAATTGATAATTTCACTTGACAAGATTTCTTAAAAAAAGATAAGGTTGTGCTTGATTTAAGATTATAGTGTAAAGTTGAACACTTAAAATAAGAAATTAACTCTTAAAATTATTATCTAAATTATCTAACACCTCTAAATCTCTAAAATAAGTTTTTTTTATCTTGGTAAGAACCAAATAATTTGCAGTGTGCCACAGTGTCCTGAAGAACTTACATTACATTATTCTAATCTTGGTACTTTCAGTACTTTTCACTTTATTTATCCCACAGCGGTGAAATTTGCATTGTTACAGCCGCAAATCCCCGGCTGTGTTACAGCAGCAAATCCCCTGCTGTGCTACAGCAGGATATCCCTGGCTGTGTTACAGCAGGCGATTAGTTAAAAAAAAGTGTTAAAATTGCACAGTTTAGTGTTGATATTGCACTGTTTAGTGTTGATATTGCACATGGGTGAATTACTCAGTGTTGGTGGGTGTGGTCTACTGGGAGCAGTGATGGTTGTCTGACACTAAAGTGTCAGATAACCATTCAAGTATAAAAGACATCGGTACCTGGAACCATGCAGATGGTGGGGTCCCCGGACCAGAGTCCGTTCTCCAAGCACGTTCGCTGTGTGGATCCCCTCGGCTCATAGCCTCCGTCACAAGACAGGCTGACTGTGGCTCCCAGCAGATATCTGGTCCCCTCCTTCTTCCCATTGTCTGGCGGTGACAGCCACCCACAGGAAACCACTAGACAAGAACATGAGACAATTGTTTCATCTGGTAACCCAGAAAAAGTGGACCAGAATAAAATTATTTATAGAGAAAAATTCCCTGGAGCGCGTTTTATTCTTGAGAAACTTTCTGGTTCAGATATTTCTTGAATGCAGTTAATAACTGCAGTAGAAGTGTAGTGGTGACATAGTACAGGTTCAACCATTATTTTTTCAGGTAGAGCACATTGATATTAAAATCTCTTTTGCAAGGGTGACCTAGCCAGGACGGCAGCACAGCAGGTGGTAAAATACAACAAAATAACATACAAACAGGGCATACAACATTTAGCGATACACAGACCAAAAGGTCAAAGAAAGAATCAAGTGCAAAGACAACAGCCAATCATATTCTGTTCCAAAATGTTCAGGTGGGCTTTAATATCCATCACTCAGTAACAAGACACAATAATATTCAGAAGTCACCTGGCTTTAGATCCTCCACAAGGGACAGGTGACTCAGGAAAGACGTCTTGGTGGCGTTACCCATCGATGGACTACGGCCCACCAGCACGTCATACCTACGGCATGGATCATAACAGAGCCATGCAGAACTCCATTGTACAGGTACATGATGTACTGTAGATGTATGTATTATGTCTATATTATGTATATCTGCTTTCAAGGAAAGAGATAGACACTGAACAGTGTTTCGTCGCAAAACTGGTTTTGCGTACTATGCTCCGAACAGCGGAAAACATTGAAATTAGAGCATTTCCACTCAAAGTGTTGAGTTCTGACATTTTAAATGTCGATTGTAATTGTTTTCCCTGATCTACTTGTTGACTGTTTGGTTACGGCACGCTATTTATTTATTTGTGTTTATCTGTGTTTGTGTTATGATTGTTATTATTTAACAGGTCGCTCTTGAAAATGAAATCTTGTTCTCAAGAGATTTAAATAAATAAATTAAAAACACATTACATGCTAATGTGGTGGTTACTGTCACTGTGTAAACAACAGCTTTTAGTGACATAATTTCTAACTGATGATGTGAAGGACAGGCCTAGGGATTGGTGGACAGTGATGTCATACCTGCAGTATGTGGCGCCGTCTCCGGAGCATATCTTAGAGGCCTGTTGATTAAGGGGATCATGCTCGTCTTCAGGGATAGAAAACACCGGAATAAAACTGGGGTCATGTCGGGGAGCGTGGAAGTATGCGTCCAAAAGATAATTTGAATCATAGGTCAGCAATGAAGACTGGTTGGAAATTGCCCCTGGAAACAGATGCAGAACAAAGAACGACGCAGAGTGAAAAACGGCCACTGACATCACGAGAACACGAGATGTCCTTTTAAATACGCATCTAGAAGGGTCTTACAGCGGCGTCCAAATTCAAACAACTTTTGGGGACTGCTGTGAACGGACACAACCTGGCCGTCGGGGGTGGCCAGATCGTCTGAAGGGTTGCCGTTCATTTTTCCCAGCAGGCCCAGCGTGTTGCCGTGGAATTCTTCTGGGAGAAGCACGGTGGTTGTCATGGTTCCCTGCCTGAGGCGCAGCTCCACGCCGGCGCCGGACGGGAACATCACCGTCACGTTGTTGGAGTCGGGAGAAAACACAAACACTCCTGGAAACACAGTTTAGACTGGTGTGTCAGGGATGGAACATGTGCACATGTTAAAGTGTCAGTGAACCCAAAATGTTTATTTTTAATTTTTTAAGCTTATCTTATCTTAATCTGTTTTATGTGATCTTCAACAAAGTAATCTATGCCATTTTGTTCACTGTTACTAAAATAAGACGAAGATAAGAAGTCATTTAGAGAGGACAGGTGTAAAATCCTATGTTTTTGCAAGTCTCTCTGCCAACCAGTTTGTGAACGTTGTACTCTGCTCCGAACTCAAGTTGATTTGTTTTCATGACGTTGTCGTGACCTCGAGGTGTATGTGGACTGCCTGGAGGTGTGTGGATGTGTGGAGCTCCGTCTGGGCAGCGGTTGATGTTGATGTCCGCATCCGAGAGAGGGATAAGCTTCTCGGACACTTATGCATTTAGACAGACAGGGATTGTCTTTGTTGAACAGTGAATGAGTCATCTGGATTTAATCTGGAATGGGAATTTCACTGCTCTGTTTGAATGTGAACTCAATCCGCCCCTCGACAGATGTCCCTGTTACACTGCATCAGCACCTCTTCATCGAGGCCCCTTCAGCCCACCCATGGAGAGAAAACATTCATTAAACATAGATATTTGTAAGTTAACCAGGTAGTAATTCGGACACTAATGATAAGCACATAGTTTTGATATATGTATGTGTATTGTGGTGTGGATTTTACTGTACTTCCATATTTGTAGTGTATTGTGGTTTTATGATACTGAAAGCTGTATATTTTAATTACACTGTACATGCTTGGGACAGAGTTGAGTTGACAATTATTGAGTCTAGACGGACATCCTTAGCAATGGCAGATTCACTTCTTATAACTACTAAAAGCCAACCGCAAAACCCTCAATGTTTCGCCATGCGGTGACGTTGTCGCGACCAACCGCTCAACTGTTCCTTCCATCACCACAGCATCAGATATTTAAAGGGCCCCTATTTTACCAGTGACTACATCAGCCTCCCGGGTGGACTGTACCAACTGGTAGGCTGATCTATCCATCACACCTCTGGGTGGACACTTGTGATGTCACTCGAGGGTAGTCACATGACAATTCTGAAACGACATGTAATGGCTAATCACACTCACACTTGGTGGTGAAATAGGGGCGCTTTAAAGACAACCCTGAGGTCAACACAGAGGGAGACAAAGACGGCGGCCGGGGAGTTCTCACCGGCCAGGTCCATCCAGCTCTGCTCGGTGAAGGCAAGGGTCCTCCGGTTCTGCATCACCTCCAGCTGAGCCCCACCAGCACTGAGACGCACCTCGATTACATCGGAATCCCCCTCCTGCATGGCCACCGCTGACAGCTTTGTTGCGTTCACACTAGTTCCTAATAATAATAATAATTATATATATATATATATATATATATATATATATACACAATTAACAGAACTAAAAAAAAACAGCATAGGAACTCATATTTTTCTAGGAGTTAGTGTCGTAGCCCGGTAAATTAAAAACATCAAAGACTCCGCCTCTTGTGTTATAATGAAGCATGAATTCTTGTTTTGTTTGTGACTTCAGTCCAGCTGGCTTGGGGATAGCTACTGGGACGCTACAGGACAGAGAGGCTCAGCATGTTGTGCATGCTCACCTTCCGGTAAAGTGACAGCTGCGGTCCTGCCCTGGATCACCAGCCCCTGTGTCTTCGAGACCACCAGGGTGTATTCCCCCTTGCCGTTGAAGGAATAACCATAACCATCGAAGGTTATGAAGTGGGGATCACCGAACACAACCCCTGGGCATTTCCATGTGATACATCAATAGGGTTATTATCAATGGCGGTAATACGTAAGGAATAAACCACGACGGGCTTGAGGCATCACCACCCCTTTCTACATAATTTTTATTATTATTTTTTTTTATCAACTTAATCAACTGAAATTAAAATATTGTTGCCTTGAGCATATTGTTTTTGCACTGCCAAGGAAAAATCTGGTAGTGACATTAAACGCGTTGTTGTTAATGTTGGATTTGTAGAGCATTGATTCAGAACTATGAAAAGGCAGAGTGTCCCGTTGCTGAAAAATAATGCACACCCTCAGAATGTTATTGACCAATCAGGATCAAATATCTAACAACGCTGTGTGTGGTATAAGGTATGGTAAATGATATGATTGGCCAGCGCTAATCCGTCACCTGACTTGGGCGGCTGGTAGGTCCTGCAGTCGCTGGAGGGCCGGTGTTTGAAGTAGTAGTGGCAGTGTTCGGACCACAGGCAGCAGTAGTAGAAGCTGAGGACATCGTAGACCCAGTGGGACTGGCCTGGGACGCGGGGGGGCAACCGGTAGGGTGGCGAGCCCCAGTCGTGTGCCCTGTCCGGGGTGCTCCCCCCAATCGAGTCGGCCGTCAGCACCTGGGTGCCCGTGCTGTCGTAGCAGCACTGTTGTCCTGCTCCATACAACAGGCTTTCAGTCAAACACAGAATTAGGCATAGTTTAGTATAAAGACATAGACTAATATAAAGACATAAATAGTATAAAGACATAGACTAGTATAAAGACAGATCAATTAAGCGAATGAGTGTGTTCTCTAGTGTGAACATACTCAGCAGGTAGTTCAACTGTACGGACTCACCTTGCTTGTATAGCCCTCACACAGTGGACACTTCCTGGATGGTAGGTGCACACACTTCCTTTCTCAATATCACAGCCATAGTCGGTCTGAGGAAATTAAGTATTAATGTTCAATTATAAACCATTATTATAAGACCAGATTAGATAGAGGTATGGTTTATACAACAAAATAATAAAGTAATGTTTCAACAAAATGCTAGCACCAGCAGTAGCAGGTTTAAACAAAGTAAAGTACGCAATACCAGTGTATACAACAGGGTGATCAAAAAATGGTTAACTTAGCATGTGTTGAGCCTTTAGTTATGCAATTGCCATGAAATGAAAACACAAATGTTACCAACTCCTGACCTCTGCTCTTCATTTACTGTCACAAATGTAGAGGAGATTATAGAGATGGTTTACATCAATCTGAGACATAACATAACTACTGTGCTTGACATAACATTGCATTAGTATGACTCACTGTGCAATGGATGCACCAGGCAATACATAGAGCAGGATGACCCTAACCCTTGGAGGCCCTAGTACAACAAAGGGATTCATAAAGTATCTCTCTTCCTCTCTTTCTGGGTCTACAGTGCCACTGCTAGCTGCCCTCCAGGTACGTACATGAAACCGGCCCGTGTCGGCCCTGGCTTGCGCCAGAGTGCACGGGCAGTCTATGATCTCATCCAGGATGTTAGGCAGCCGGCCCTCCAGCTGATCCCATGCCAGGCATTTCTCCAGAGCCCAAACGGTTGAGTTTTGTCTGAATTTGTCATCCAGATGCCAGGCCAGAGCGTGGTCCTCGGTCCACAAGGCTTGCACGTTGCTGAGTCAGGGAACCATCCAAACGCTCGTCAATCATTGACCTTTAAGTTACTGCACATGAGGGGCAGACCTGAACACTAATGAGTACTAATGATGTCATAACATATTTCAGGAGGCAGTTGATGGGGTTTCAGGTACCTGGATAGTGTAGCTAACCAGACTTCATCTAGCTACTGACATCATACCCCTGTGTTGACTTGGACCAGGTATTCCCTCCATAACACACACTTTTAAGAGACAGATATGCTTGCTTGCATGTGTCTTGGCTGCTACTAAGCAAGTAAAAATAACATTTAACAAAATGTATAATAACTGAGGCCGGCTAACATGTGCGTGTGTTTCGGTGTATTATGGAGCTTTGCTTTATCCTTTTTAGGTCTGCTTTTACTTTGTTAAGATTTAGCCTCTACTTATGTTTCCTCATATGGTATAGCGTGAGCTGAACAGAGGAGGTTTTTCAGCAATGTCCGGTCATAAGATAAGCAGGGCCATGCTGTACCACCTGTGTTTCTCCCACTGTCTCGCTAATGAGTAAATCCTTCTTAGAGTAACGTCGTAGTGTTCCTGCAAGCGTGTGAAACTGTGTTAAAACGTCTGTAAAAATGTGATTCGGTGCTCACTCTACTAGAGAGGAGACTCTTGTGTGCACACATTAAATACTTGCACAACTATTGTGTGTTATTTTGCATTTTAAATTCTCATCTGTCCTAGGCGCAATATCTCATAAAGAAGTCACACTTACCACATGCCATCAGGGTAGGTGCTGGGACTGACGCGGACGCTGCCCAGCTCCCAGACAGAGAAGCCATGTTGTGCTGGCTGCGGCACAAAACTAAACGACCCATTGTTTGGCTGATCCGTGGCCAGGGAGTACAGGTACTCCCACTTCGCCTGCCAATCTCCAGTGTACGGCTCACCTACCAACACCATGACACCAACACAAAGTCATATATAATCTCACCTAGAAATACACTGCATGGGTAGGGACAGGGATGCAGCATCTACTGCTGTGCTGCTCACCTGTTTCGCTGTAACCCCATAGCTCTATGTTGACCCTTTCTGCTCCGACCAACGTCGAGTTCCAGTTCATCTTAAGGGTGCCTCCTACATCTGGGGTCCCATAATACTGCCACTGTGTTGAGTTGTCCAAAACGGCTTTGAATGCAGCATCTAACTTACCGGTATGTACTGTGAGAACAAATAAATAAATAAATATAGAGAAAATATATAGAAATAAATGTATGTATGTATGTATGTATGTATGTATGTATGTATGTATGTATGTATGTATATATGTATGTATGTATGTATGTATGTATGTATGCATGTATGTATGTATGTGTGTATGTGTGTCAGAGAGAGAGAGAGAGAGAGATCTAAAACAACTGTAATTGGATTGAATGTTGTTTAATGATGACACACATCTGCCATTGGTTTGAACACTAGTCTAGTGAGACCTGATTACTACCTGATGTCTGCACATGCCTGTTGACTCGTACTTACTCAACTATATAGGCTATAAAGCCTATATACATGTTTTAAAGACATGCAATGGATGTGTTTATTGACCACGTACCTGTCAACGTGTTGGTGTTTATCTTAACTAGCTTTGCTAGTTAGCAACAGATCCTATCTCGAGTCCCAGAGAGCTGCTGTCAGTGTCTGTCGAAAAGCTACTGAGCTACTAAGCTAATTCATGATTACCCTCTACCGCGGTGTCAATCCGCACTGCTTACTTCAATATGGTTTTTTTAAATCTCAATGTGGCGTTAGGGTGTCTACCAAAATAATTGTTGACGGCATCGCATCGACAGCTAGCTTTAACACGGCAGGTCACAGAGAACGGCCAGGCGCTGCACAAACTGGGAGAGGATCGCGTATTGTACCGTTACCCCGGTCTACCGCAACGCAACTTCCGGTCTCTTACTTTCTATGCGCTGTGGACGCTAGACAAGCCAACAGTCCCCGCAGCGAGACGAATAAGAACAACGACAAGAAGAATAAGAGCAACGACACGGAGGATAAACACGGAGTTTTTATTTGAAAAATTTGACAGAGCAATACCCACGTAACGGATATCCCTCTCGCAGAACAAGTCCCGCCCTCTCGGCCCGTAACGCTCATCCGGGGCATCCCGTCCCCGGCGCTCTGCTCTACATAAACAGCCTGCTACGTCAGCGTGCGCGCGCGCTCCGGATGGGCTCGTCTCGTTGCCTTTTATGCGTCCTCCTCAACCGCCTGTGTTTAAATTTTTTTATTTTTTATTAAAACAATTAAAAAATAATTAATTATACGCCGCTTACAATCACACCACAATCACGTCCCCAGCGGGTCAAGTTATTATTATTATGATGTACACAAAATGTCCAAAGCGCGCGAGCCACTCAAGGGCAGTCGTGACGTCACAGAGGAGGGCGGAGCCTGCGGCGTGTTTCCGGTAAGAGAGCAGACGTAAAGACAACACAGCAGCACACTGGGAGCGTATTAGTCCTTAACAACAAACACACACACAACAAACAAAAACAAAAAAATATCAGACAATAACGCGGATTAGTTTAGCTCCCGGTGGTGGTTTATTTGGGGGGGTTATATCGTTAGTTTCTCCCGGTCCTGCGGAGACACTTCGGACGGCGGACCGCTTCAGGTAGCAGGGCGCGCGCGATGGACGAGGAGTTCCGCGAGATCGATGAAGTCGGCAGTTGGAGCGCCGTTTACCAGGTAGGGTCTGGGTCTGGTCCCGCGAGACCAGGTGGGATTGGATTTGGGT
>JAOPJH010000103.1:6575422-6585831 GCA_027122575.1 Merluccius polylepis
CAGTATAATGTGTGTGGCTAGAGGACCATATGGGACAAGGGTTCAGGTAGTGTTTAGATGTTAGTTACATGGGAGTCGATCCTGAGAGAAGAGTCTCCATGGACCAGATCAACCTGACACACAGGATGTGATCAACTTAACTGAAAAGAAGACAAGCGTACACACGTCCGATGTCAATGACAGCACCCGGTATCGCTCTACAACTGGACAGATGGGTTTAAGGCAGGGGTCCCCAAACTACGGCCCGCGGGCCACATCCGGCCCGCCTAAACAATTGGAGTGGCCCACTTAACGATCCCAAACAATCCCAATAAACATGGCCTATTTTTTTTAATTGCATTTTCCTATTATAAAATATCCGCACTTAATGATTAAGGTTGGCATTCCAATTAAAATGTACCTTATTTACGAACTATTTACAGTAGTAGCTAATTTTCACCCCCCCACACAATCGTATATTCCGACGTGATTTTGCTCGTGATCAAGCGTCAAGTGCGCGCGGGCGAGGCGGGAGAATGAGAAAGAAAGGCGGAAAATAAAATGTCGAAACGGAAAATAGATTCGGAGTGTAGAGTTTTTAAACAGTAGTGGACGGATGACTATTTTTTTGTTCAGTGCAAGGAAAAGGCAGTTTGCCTAATCTGCAAGGAGACAGTGGCGGTGTTCAAAGAATTTAATATTCGGCGGCACTATGAAACCCGCCACAGAGGGCAGTATGCTAGCTTGCAGGGCCAAGTGAGGAGAGACAAGGTGGCTAACCTAAAAAGTGGATTAGCTGCCCAGCAGAGTACACTGCTACGCCAAACTCAGACGAACATGTCATCCGTTCGGGCCAGCTTCAAGGTAGCTAAACTGATAGCAAGCTGTGGAAAGTCGTTCAGTGATGGGGAGTTTATCAAGAAGTGTTTGAATGCTGTCGCGGAGGAGGTGTGTCCGGACAAGAAAGATGCGCTGAACGCGGTGAGTCTGTCCGCGTCTACAGTCACCAGGCGAATTGAAGAAATGGGACATAATGTACATGTCCAGCTGAAAGAGAGAGCTAAAGATTTTGAGTGTTTTGCATTGGCAACGGATGAGAGCAATGACGTGAAGGACACAGCACAACTGCTGATTTTTATTCGGGGAGTTAATTCAAATTTTGAAGTGTCCGAGGAGCTGGCAGCTCTCCAAAGTCTCACGGATACTACGACAGGAGAGGATATTTTTTGTAAAGTACGCCAAACGATGGAAGAGTTGGATTTAGACTGGTCTAAGCTGGCTAGCATCACAACGGACGGTGCTCCGAGTATGACTGGTGCGTCGAGGGGGCTGGTGGGGCGCATAAAAAGCGAAATGCAGGGACGAGGTCTCACCGCCCCACTACAAGTCCACTGCCTGATTCACCAGCAAGCGCTGTGCTGCAAAGTCCTGAAGTGGGAATCTGTCATGAAGGTGGTTGTGTCCTGCATAAACTTCATCAGAGCAAACGGACTTAAACACAGGCAGTTCCAAGCTTTTCTCTCCGAGCTGGAGTCTGCCCATGGAGACGTGCTTTACCATGCTGATGTCCGATGGTTAAGCCGGGGCAGAGTTTTGAAGCGTTTTTACGACTTGCTGCCCGAAATCAACGCCTTTCTCCTGACAAAAGGAAAAATTGTCCCAGAGCTGGTCGACGCGGGATGGAAATGGGACCTCGCCTTTTTAACAGATGTGACAGAAAATTTAAACGGCCTCAATTTACAGCTGCAGGGCAAGGGAAAATTAATCTGTGACATGTATTCTCACATCAAAGCATTTGAGGTTAAACTGGCGCTGCTTGTTGGACAAGTGCAAAAACAAGACTTCACCAATCTCCCTGCTACTCAAAGCCTCTCAGCTGAGAAACCAGCGGTCCCGTTCCCAACCCAGAAGTGCAAGGACGCACTGGAAACGCTGAGGGCGGAGTTCAGTGTGCGGTTCCGTGAGCTTCATGACCACGTTAGAGAAATTCGCATATTTCAGAACCCTTTTGCTGCCGACATCAATGACACCCTGCCTTCTCTTCAATTTGAACTGGCCGAGTTGCAGACCTGTGATGTGCTGAAAGATGCATTCAACCCCAGCTGTCTCATAGAGTACTATGCGTCCCTCCCAAACGAGACCTATCCCAACATAAGAAAGCACGCAATGAAGATGTCCACAGTTTTTGGGAGCACATATATCTGTGAGCAAACCTTTTCTCGCATGAAGCTGATAAAAAATTCGATGAGATCAAGACTCTCAGATCAACACCTGCATCAGTCTCTGAGGCTGGCTGTAACTGGAATAGAGCCTGCCATCGATCTCCTCACCAGTCAGAAGCAAGCCCACAGCTCACACTGATATGGTAAGCCTGCTGATTTCAATAACTTTGAAAATGAAGAAATGTCAGTATAGTAATGCTCTTTTTATAGGCAACATGTTTATTGACCAGTGATGTCACAGAGAAAATGAGACTGCATCTGCTGATCGGCTGCTTGTGTTTTTTATCTGCCATTCCTGAAGGGCCTGCATGCTTCCAGGACCACCCTGAAGTGAGGAGAGATTGTGGTTGACCACTCCCACCCTGGAGCCAGAATCCTCATCATCACAGCACAAAAACCTAATCTAAGAGTCATGTAAATACAAAATCAGATCACCTTATATACCTATTATTACAATTATTCTGTATTAATGTTATTTCACTGTAGCTTTAGTAAATAAATATACCTGTGTAGACAAAATACTTAACTATTGTTAACTCACCTTTACTTTACTCTGTACAAAGTCAGCTCACCTAGATAAGACCACTTCACCCTATTTTTACTATTATTCTGTATTAATATTATTTCACTACCTGTAAAGACAAAATACCTACCAATTGTTAACTCACCTGTACCTGTTACAAAATCACATCACCTCATTGTTACCTGGCATCAGCTTGTGTTTTTATTTTCTATAAATAAAAGGAGTATCTGTGGTACTTCAAATAAACACTAAAGACTTTTTATTACTTTTTTTCACAAACCAACAGGTGGAGCCAAGGCTAAGCGAAGTACAGCTGCAACAAATGATCATTATAATCTCCACAATAATACTGGTTGTCACTTTGGTCCATATCATTTCCTGTTATAGACTGTCCCCGGCCCCCCATCACAGAAAGGAAAGTTGATGTGGCCCCCAACGAAAAAAGTTTGGGGACCCCTGGTTTAAGGGATCTGAACAAAGAGGTTTTTCAGTGAGTTGGCAACCCTAATCTTAAGGTATAATCGATGTTAAAAAAGGCCACATTTTTTTTAACCCATCATGACACTAAAGTCTCACTCTTGTCATTTTCTGAAACTTGGCAGCCCTGGTATGTATGTGAGGGACAGTATACTTACCCCCTAACTTTGATTTAGGCATCTCTGCCTGTCCTTGAGCTCGTCATTGCTCTCAACGTTGTGCTACCGGAGGGGGACTTAATAAATTAATGGTCTGGATCATCCCTAGATTGGACCAATGACGCCGAGCCGCTGCCTCCTCCGAGCAGCACTACCGTTGCGTAGTGGCAGGGCTTATTCTGGCGAGCAATTTTTTTTAAATTACAAGTCACTCGTGTCTCGTGTACAGCTCACAAATGGACGGTTACGGGGTTTTTAGGAACTGCGTTAGAGATGGTTAGGTTTAGGTTTTAGCTTAGAGATCGTTAAGTTTAGGGTTATGGCGGGACTTGCCTTCGCCATCCTAGGAAAAAATATATATATATCGCGAACGGTCTGTTGAACAGTATTATGTAATATCGTGTAATATCGCGACAGTATTACACGAACCGGACGGTACTGAATGGCTTCGCCGTTTTCTATAGGTAGGCTTCATAAAGCAGGCACATATTTTTGCATCAAAAATACGTATTTCTCGTCTTAAAAGTTGTCAGACGAATTGGACAGCAGCGCTAAATAACTGAACGTAGCTAACACGCGAGGAGTTGTTGGCATGGCAACTGTTATTTCACTCTACGCTAGCTTCCGGCCCTCGAGCTGAAAGCTTCTCGTCATCGGTGTTGCGTCACTGCAAACAACCAATCCCTGTGCGCTGTATCCACGGTAACGACGCAAACAGAAGCCTCCCAGCATGCACCGGGGCAACTTCTTACGTTATGTTTCGGTTATTATTGTGATATCGTGTTATTAAGTTAAAATAAACGTTCCACCCTCGTTTCTCATACGTTTCACTACTGTTGCTATTAAATGTGTTGAGGTATATAAACGTGAATGTAACCGTGTAACCGAAACCGTTAGCGAGAGTGTGTTTGCGTGTGGGTATATTCTCGTAAAAGTCTCGTACCGTATTAATAACCATAACCATATTGTTCTTACAACAATTGAGTGCTTACAAGCTTCGTAGTTGTGACGATATTGTGCGATCGACCAGTCAGTTATGTACCAGTACCTACCTGAGATGACCATGAGGATCCTGCCAGCCCCGTTGATCACCATCACGCGGCTTCCTCTTCCTGCTGCGCCGGCGCCTCCCTGCTTCTTTCCGATCCTGAAGCCCAAACCAGCGAGAGCTAACCTGTTCATGCGCGTACCACTTGCGGAAGGCGTGCGAAGCCAGCAGGTGGAAACCGCTGTTGGCCTGGATCTCAACAGGGTGTGTGGGGTGGGGTGTCCTTCTGGGGCGGAGAAAAAGCCAACGCCTCCCCGATTCCTTATGCAACTGCAGCCCAGATCGCTGAGAGCCAAGCTGTTCAAGCGTGTACCGCTTGGAAGCCAGCAGGTGGAAACCACTGTAGGCCTGGATCTCAACAGGGTGTGTGGGGTCGGGTGTCCTTCTGGGGCGGAGAAAAAGCCAACGCCTCCCCGGTTCCTTCTGCCCCTGCCGCCCAGACCACCGAGAGCCAAGCTGTTCAAGCGCATACCGCTTGCAGAAGGCATTCGAAGCCAGCAGATAGAAACCGCTGGAGGCCTGGAACTCAACAGAGTGTGTGGGGTCGGCTGTACTTCTGGGACGGAGAACAAGGCGACGCCGCCCCGGTTCCTTCCGCCCCTGGAGCCCAGACCCTCGAGATCAGGCAGGCTCTTCAGAAAGGCCAGACCCCTTTCTCCCTCCTTCACCCTCAAAGGTGAAAAGCATCAGGGGACACTCAACCAAGTGTTCTGAGGCCCGCTGGATACCTGCCCACCCTGCTACAGACCCCACCCGGCACCCTTGCCAGAGAACCCTCCAGGGGGTGATATGCTCCTGACACTTGAGCCCCTTTCCTTCATCCTCAAAGGTGAAAAGCACCAGGGGACCCACTCAAGGCAGGAGGATCACCTCCAGGGGGGTGATACAATCCTAAGGCCTGCTGGAGTTCCACCCTGCTCACGGACCCCACCCTGCTCCCTAGCCGGAGAAACTTCCAGGGGGGTGATACGATCCTGGGTGCTGGCCGTTCAGGGCTTGGGGAGGTTCAACCTCGGCCCACACCCTCGGTAGGGAGCCCCTTTCCTTCACCCTCAAAGGTGAAAAGCACCAGGGGACCTACCCGAGAGGATCACCTCCAGCGAAGTGATACAATCCTGAGGCCTGCTGGAGACCTCCCCACCCTGCTCCCAGACCCTAGCCCACACTAAACGCTACTCTACCCTGGACACAGACCCACCCAACAGACCCTAACCCACTGTACCTCTACTCTGTAGCCCTTGCATTTACCAAAAAATATATATAAATGCAACATGTGTGTGTGAGTGTATGTCTACAGATTTTTGAAATGGTTAAAAAAGACGCCCAGAATATAATACACAGATTTAAACGATGTCAAAAGCAATCTGGCTGAGCAAATTATTCTGGAGGCTATATATGGTTAAATGGTTAAATTACAGGCCATGCTTGTCCACTAGATGTCACTCTTGATTTTAAATAAGATATTGTGCTTTCTGTACATTCTGTACACTTTTAGTAGGACAACAATGTGTGTGTGTGTGCAGCAGACACCCACCCAATCTCATGTACTCTTGCAGACATCAAGAATAATAATACACAACACACTGTTAACATGCCTAGTATTAGTGTTTAATGTAAAGATTAATATGCACAAGTTTTAACATTGTCGCATGTGGCTTCACACTTTTTAACATTATCCAGCACTAAGTCCTATAAAATAATAAAATGACATTCAAAACGTTCTTAAGAAGTTGTGAATACAGTGAATTCACTGCTGTGAGTTTTTCTCACCAAAGTACAAAACACATACTCTGCTTCCAATGGGGCCCATACACAACAGACACTGACACTGATGGTTGACTGGAGACTAGTTATACTCGTCCTCATACAGAGCAGCTATAGGACAGCGATGAGCAAATATCGTCTGATCAGACGGACTTATGGAAGTGCTGTTCTCTGCCCATCTATAACTAAGCTACTGGTTATAATATTTACACTTGTTTTTCATTTGTTTACACATTTGGGATTGACAAACATAGCACTACAAGCTACTGTACTGCAGAATGGTGGATTGAACATGGCCGTTTCAACGTTTGTGGTGGCTTTGAGAAGAGGAGCAGCCGCATCCCTCCGTTGTCATGGAGATCATCTTAACTTGGTTCTGGTAGATTCCTGGGACATGAAGAATCAATGTATTTGGAATGCTCCATCATACTTATGTACAACTTGATTGAACTGATTTCACCATTCATACGCACCACCATCAAATGGCCGTTCTTAGACCTGTAAATCATAGATTCTTGACCACTCTTGAAGTCGATAAACCCCTCTCTGCCGGGCTGGATATCAAAACGCACACTACGAAAGTTCACACACAATTAGTATGACAAACAATTAAGGTATATTTAACACATTTTCTATGACATATTAACAATGTAATAGAAATGTTACTATGTACCTGCCCTGGACGACATTGATAGTGTTTTGTTTGTTGGTAATGACAGACAACTTAGTCAAGGCCTCAAACAGGTAGTCACACTGTAGAATCAGATCCCCCTGAACAAAAAGTAGTGCTCTGTTATCTATTTAGATTCACAACTCAGCAATATCCTCATTATGTCAGGTTTGCTTAATAAAAAATAAAAATAAAAGTAGTACAGTTCAGAACCGTAATCTACGGTTGCTTTAAGCATTCAATTGACCTATGCTCCTTTTTCATTGGCCAAGCTCAGATCCAAGTTTATATATACCCCAGGTCAAAGGTCATAGTGGCCAATTTATCACCTTAACATGGGGCTTGATTTTGGTTCCTGGAAACCCTTGGGAGAGGCTCTGCTGTGAGTTATATAATATTGAGTTTAATATGCATTGCTACCTTTGCTAAGGTGACCAGATTGCTTAAATTAAAAACTGGGGCATTTGTAGTTTGGCTGTCCATATATCAACAAAATATCTGATGTTATTATTTCTGAAATGAAAAAACAGGGACATATTTATGTTTGGCCTATTCTTATCATAGTTAATAGTAAAGTAGTAGTACTGTAGTAAAATATTGGGCAGTAAATGACCAATGGTTTACTATGATGTGTTTTAAGCTTTGGTAAACAAGCCAAAAACAATTCAAAGCAGGCTACCTGCCTATTGGTTATGATCATATACTTTATGGTCTTGCCTGCTTATGGCATAAAGTCGATAGATAGACTCCTGCGTAGCAAGGTCACGTCACAGCCTATCGTGACGCTAAGAGACTAATTACCAACCGTCTCCAAATAAATATCATCAGCAAGCTGGAATCTACTCATATATTTAATAATCCTATTTTTTTTAAACAAGGACATTTTCCCTGGAAAACGGGAACGTCTGGTCCTAACCTTTTCTCTATTGATAGGCATACATACCAACAGAACAACAACCCCCCTACTGCTCAGCACATTTTTGTGTATTGAAGTTATGGGTTTGGGTTTACCTTGTGCTTGATTTCATCATACGCCACATGGACAATCAGGAAGTTGTCACTCAGGTTGCTGACCGACACACCTGAGTAAATGGCTTATTTTGAATATGAGGGAATACATATGCAGATGCATGTGTTGCATTTAACTGTAAATATATACAGATACACATGCTGCATGTCACATCATATCAACAATTTCTGACTATGTTATTAAGGGTTATCAAGGTTTTATTAAGGGTTATCAAGGTGTTATGGATTCAGACCACGCCCCTACAATCCTGAGTCTTTTCAAAGAAATGTATTAGCTGACTGAGGTGTATATTAATATACTTGTTGAAGTCATTTGTTCGGTGTGTAGTGGTTACATCCCTCTACACACTATTGTGGTTATTTTAAGTTTTTAGATGCTGTTCATCACTTTAGTATGCAACAAACTACCCCCCCCCCCCACACACACACACACACACACACAGATGACCGTTTAATCTCCATGGCACCCATCTCACCTTTAAGGGAGTTGTAATGGATTTTCTGTTTTATCTTGGCTTCCTCCACCAGGTAAATGGCTGTCTGCGTCAAGACAAGCTGCCTGAGACGCGGCCGGAAGCCGTTCCTGTCGTACTTCACCACGGGCACGCTGTACTGTAGGGAAAGACATGGTTGCCATGGTAACGGGGTCAAGCAGTGATGTTGACAGGTCACTGTTACATTACACAGGTCACCATCGTTACATTACACAGGTCACCACACCATTTACCTTGATGCCCTCGTGGCGAATGGTCTGCAGCACTTTGAGGTTGATGTCTCCCTCACCTACAGAAAAACATGAAGAAATACTAAATAATTGGATGGTGGAGATGAGGGACAAACATGGGAAACACTGCAGCTTACAAACCCTGTGCAGGGAAATGGTTATTCATAGCGTTGAATTACCTCAAGCATTTAATTACGTCAATCATATCAAACAGCTTCCAAAAACTAGTGGAGTATGATAAATCTAATATTACAAAAAATGCAATTACTACAATTTACACATGAAAATGATATGGTGTCTTACTGATCCGGGTGTCCAGAAACGGCCGACACACACTGAAGGGATAGTTTTCCTTCTTCCCTTTGAACATGGAGCTGGTGAGTGCTTTAAACTGCAGCTGGAAACCAGAAATTATAGAAAACACTGTGTGTGAAGTTATCAAGCAGGGGGTGTTTCTACTGCAGCTACTTACTCCATTAAAACATGATATCTGAACTAGAAAGTTTCTCAAATGCCCCTATCCACGAGTCAAACCATCCAGGGAATATTTCTCTACGAATCGTTTTATTCTGGTCCAATTTTTTTGAAAATTATACAGCTATAACTGTAGCTACAACTCACGCCACTAGAAGCTGCTAATGGGCAAATGTACACTGTGCAGGTTTAAAGTATATTGTGAATACCTGAGTTTTTCTTTGGGTGGTGATACCGCGAACATACTTCCGTACCATGTGATAAATGTAAAGTTTTTGCAACAGTTTTGAGGCCTGTATATAAAAAAAAGAATGAAGTAAATATCAGTCTATACACTATACTATAATAGTTTCCAATTCATCAATGGCTTTAAAATGACATCCTCCTCCTCAGCCTGTAACTCTCCACAAGTGAGCTGTTTTTTAAAACCATGGATGTATAATAACATTTAAAACAATAATGCACTGCTTACCTCTTGCATGATGGGAGGAGCCGTTGGCCAGCTGTTTTTGTCCAACACATTTTTGGGAAGGTTGTCCTTAAGCCTTGTGAGGTAGTTGTGTCTGACGAACGCCAGGTATTCAGTGTTGTCACTGCAGGCCGGCTGGTTTCTCATCATGAAACCCTTGATGAACCTGGAGCATGTCACAGTGACGACAATGCCTTATGATTGGGAGTCTCTTAAAATTACCCAGAATCGCCATCTGATCTTGGTCTGAACCACTCACCCTACCTTTTGATAACCTTCACAGCCCATGTGCGTTTTTCCCGCTCTTTCCTCGCCATCAGTCCTCTCCAGCAGTTCTCAATTTTAATGGCTTTTTAGAAAATACAAAAAACACAATTTAGTATTATTGCTATTTAGGAGATGCTTTTGAACCAAAGCAACTTAGAGTAAATACCATCAGAGCAGATAAGGGTTTGGTGTCTTGCTTACAGTCAATACAGTCGGAGCAGGTAAGGGTGTATATTGTTTGAAAGATACTCACCAGCTTCTCGCTGCTTTAGGTAGTCTCCTTTTGCCCGGTAACCTTTGTACTTGGCCTGGATCCGTGTCGCTGTAGCAGTTATTCATAGTTCAACCCATATTTCAACATTTGTTTTGTTTGTTTCTTTTACATGTGCGTGTGGATCACTTTGAATAAACAAACAAAAGAGCCCACCGAGTTCGTGTTTGCAGACCTCAAACGCATCTTCTGTGGCGAACAGCGTCTTGGGGTGGCGTATGAAAATCTTGGTCCTAAATGGGTAGAGAACAAAGTAGTGTGAGGGGGGGGGGGGGGGGGGGGGGGGGGGGGGGGGGGGGGGGGGGGGGGGGGGGGGGGGGGGGGGGGGGGGGGG
>JAOPJH010000103.1:6585931-6596037 GCA_027122575.1 Merluccius polylepis
GCGGTGGCGGTGGCGGTGGTGGCGGCGGCGGCGGCGGCGGCGCTGAATAGGGCTTCTGTGGGGGGACGCTTAAAAAAAGGGGGGGGGAAAAAAGGTGGCCTCTCCCGTTTCAGAGGCCGCCGCACCGCCTTCCGCTCGGACCCGGTGCGGTAGGAATGGCGACGCGAGACCAGGGGGGCGAAGACGCGTAACGGCGGTTAATCCCTCCGTGGCGTTTATGGCGTTGTGGAAATGTCAGCAGACAGTCGCGTCGCCGCTTGTTGTCGTGTCTGCGTCTGCGTCTGCGTCTGCGTGAGGGTGAGGCTCAGGGTGAGGGTCAGGGTGTGTCTCCGCCTGGTGTGTTTAATCGCGTCGGCGTGTTTGTTTGTCTGCTACATTATTATTACGTTTATATACCGTTTGCGGGAAATGTCACGCCGACATATTCGCTTCATCACAGAGAGCCCCGGCCGTGTGCTGCCGGATGGCGCTCTGCCTCTGTCATCGCTGCCCTTTCCTCACACCGCCGCCGCCGCCGCTGTGTGTATTTGCGGGACTCGTGGGGGCGGCGGGCTGCGAACGAACGCGTCTCCGCATTGTGGAGAGACGGTCGTCGAGGTTAAAGTCTGGCGAAGAAGAGAGAGTGTTTTGATGGATTGCCCACACGACGCCGTCTGAAGTCCCCAATATGTATATTAATATACGGCTAACCTTTAGACGCCATAACAAACTGCTGATTTCGCTTGTTTTCCGTGTGAAGGGGTTCGGAAACAGAGGTTTTTTGATTGTAACTGCCGCTGATGAGACCTCCCGCGGTTGCCACGGCGACCCTCCCGGGCCGAGGGTACCGCTCTGTTTCCGTCGACGGGTCTGTGGCCTCCGCTTCAGCGGCGCCGCAGCCGGCGTTTTGTATCGCCATTTTGTAAATGCGTTTTTTTTTGTGGCGATCTTTATTCCCGCTCTTAATGTTCCTACGGCCGTCTTGCAGCGTCTCGCTCTGCAGGGAGTTTGCATGAGAAAAGACGCGATCACGTCCGGTATGAGACCCGTGTGTCTAGCAGTGTGTACCTGCCCAGGTGTCTACCTGCCCAGGTGTGTACCTGTATACCTGCCCAGGTGTGTACCTGCCCAGGTGTGTACCTGGCTGCCCAGGTGTGTACCTGACCAGGTGTATACCTGCCCAGGTGTCTACCTGCCCAGGTGTGTACCTGTGTACCTGCCCAGGTGTATACCTGCCCAGGTGTATACCTGCCCAGGTGTATACCTGCCCAGGTGTATACCTGCCCAGGTGTATTGGTCAATATTTCTGCAGCGATGAAAGATGCAGCAATGAGTTAAATCAGGGCTTGTTGCGACCACGGATGTATTCGTTTGCGCGACTAATGAAAACTTATTCGACTAAGCCTCTGTCGATCGACTAAAGGTTGGTCGACTATTAGTGACCATAATGTTCTGTTTTGTTTTTAAGGCTGAAGGTGATGGACAACAGGATCTTAAAAACCATACTAATAATCATAGCATATCATATCTACACACCTACCAAATATCTTTCCAAAAAATAATAGTAATATCTCAACGTCAGTTAATAAACTCAAGGTGCATTCACATGAGACGCAGTGGGACACCGTACATGCTGCTAGGTCAGGTGTCATGTTCTCCCGCACGGCAAGTTTAAAACACACAAACATTTTGGACTGCACTACAAATCTATTGGTTGGCGTGTTACGTCATGCATTCTGATGCTTAATGCACACCTTAGTTGGTAACCCTTAATAACACCTTGATAGCCTTAATAACACCTTGATAACCCTTAATAACATAATTCTAAGTAAATGACGGATGTCTGTTGTCCATCACTGTAAGGTTAACGGTTCGGGTCTCACCTGGTTGTTTGCTGTCGTTGGGCTTAATGCAGCGGATGTACCATGGTTCCTTACACAAGAGGACGTCAGTCAGGCCTCCCAGGCTACCCTTGAACTGAGTCACCACCTGATGGAGTGGCATCAACATACCTCGACTATGAGCACACCATTATACATCCCATAATATATCCCATAATATAGCATGACATGCTGAGTGTGTCAACCGGTTCTTCTTACCGTCTCTGGTCTTTTCTTGCTGTCGGGCTCAGTGGAGGGGAAGCAGTGTTGGATGATGGCGTTGTTGGACTGCCGCATGACCTGGAGGGTAACATGGTACCCGTCAATCACCTAACTATGAGTGGTCCTATGAGTGGTCCTGTCTAGCTCCACTGGTAGAATACGTCATTACAGACAGCACCGAGATTACTCAACTCAACTTTATTCATACAGCACTTGCATTCTTTCGGACGAGACATTGAAACGTGAATCCTGACTCCCTGTGGCCACTAAAGATACTATTGCACGTGTAACAAGAGTAGGGGTGCTAACCGCGGTGTCCTAGGTCTTGTACCAACATGGCCACCTAATCATCCCCTGGTCTCTAAATGGTAGTATAATCACCTCTCCACTGTGAGAGCCAGCGTGTGGTGAGCGTTCTGGCATCTACTAGCCATGCATCACCCAGGTGTGTGCTACGCTGGTAGCGGACGAGGTGCATTATGAGTGCCTTGAAAAAAAAGCGCTATATAAATGCAACAAATTATAGGCAAACTTACCTCTTTAACATTCCTATACAACAGGTCATTGTTTTTGTCCAGGAATCCTGAAAATAAAATGAATCAACAAATCACAATAGTATTACGCTAAGTAAGAAAAAATAATATTTTGGGACGGTACTGGAAAGGGTCTCTCACCAACCACACAGTATGTGACTTCGCCTGCGTAGTGCAAGAGGCGGAAGTTCCCACGCTGCAGACTTTTCCTTGTCTTCTGATCGGCCAGCTTATGTCTACAGTAAATAAAAATATAGAAACTGTCATGTTCTCACATGACGTGAGCATCAATTGGATACCAGCCTTAAGCGCTGAGCCCATTATGAATGTGAGAACAAGCATGAACTCCTTGTCTCCTTGACATTCCCCCATTCCTTACTGTATCCTTTGGCCAGGGGGGGCCACTGGCCCCCCTATTTCCGGCGCCCCTGACCCAGATGCAGAACGCCCGGAGAGCAACTTACGTGACAAAGTGAGGATGGCCACCCATCTTCTCCTCCAGCTTCGCCAGGAAGGTGAGGTCCGTGGCATCCCCGGGACGTAGACACTCCTCGTCCTGTTGCATGACAGGAAGCAAACACTGAGTCCACTGAGCCCATCAAGGTATTTTTGTGTGTTTCGTTAGGGTTAGGGTTATTAGTGCTAGTGTTATGTGTGTCTTTCGACAATTAATTCACCAATATAGAGATGATGCCCCTGTACTTCTCCTCAACCAAGTCACAGATGATCTTGTTGTTGAAATATGGCACAGGTTCCCACTGAAGATGGGAAAAAGCAGAGAGACATCCTGTATGTATTGTGTGTAATAGGGGAGGGTGAAAATCGAGTATCACAAGTTTTTAAAACATTTTGTTTAAGTATGTTTGTTTTCACATTAAATGCACATAAGAAGTACACTACATCAACAGTAGCGTAACCTTCCCTTAAACCCTCCCAGTATAGCATACAAGAAGTACACTACATCAACAGTACTGATTGACATGTGATGTGCATTGTTTTTGGAAATATGATACAGTCTCTAGGTGTCTAAGATTCAAGTTTTTCCCACGATCTAGTGTTTAAAAAGTAAACAAAAATCACAGCAAATCATAATAAAAAATCGCAATACATTTCGAATCGGCATAGTATCGAATCAAGAGATAAGCATATCGTCCCAGCCCTAGGGTGTAACGAGTCATACACTTTCACGTCAGATGCCGAGCATTTGTAATGGAGGAGAGTGAAGACTCTGTACTGTTTACTTCGATTCCTTCAATCTGGTACTCCTCCTGCTCGGACTTCAACGTGAGCTGGATGAAAAGCTGCTGCAGCTTCTCGTTGCAGTAGTTGATGCAAAACTGCTCAAAGCTAAACACCAAAAAAAAGACATGGCGAAACTGTTATGGTCACACTCTTCCTGGTGTTACGGATAAGCTTTCTCTGTGCTGTCGGTCACTTACCTGTTCACATGGAAAACCTCAAACCCATAAATGTCCAGGAGGCCGATAACCGTCTTCCTTGATGAGTCCTGTGCATGAATTAAATTTCAAAGTTCACACTTTCATTTACATTCAGTCATTTGGAATTTATCGCTTTTATCCAAAGCGACATGCAGGGGCAGTTCCACCGCATGCAAGTGAAGCTGAACACACCTTGTTAGCCAACGACTCGTTGACCTTGTTCACCAGCCAGTTGAACGTTCGGCCGTAGATGGCTTTGGCGAGGGCATCCCTGGCATACACCGCATGCTCAACAGCAAAAGGACTGTACACCTGTGAACAATGTTTCCTTGTTGAGCGATGATCTAGTGGTAGCGGTTTGTTGTTTCAAACAACAAAGACAATCTTGTTGTTGTTGAATTACCTCCTCCATTTTGGCTTCAATCTTCTTGTGAGTTAAACCCTGTTGTAGCACCTGTGCAGGAATCCCCAGCAACTGCATGGAACATAACAACACATGAATGAGTACAAACGTGTTAAATTAATTTCAGAATCCCGCTCGCTTCTGCTCTTTTCCGCCCTCTCTTTACAACTCTCGAATCAGCACCGTTAACTAATAAATATTTGTAGATATTAGATATTTGTATATGGTATTTATAGCTTTAATCTCTCACCTTTGACAGCCAGTGTATCTGTGGGTTGTTGTTGAGAACAGCGTATCCCAGGGAGTCCGTATCAAACTTCACATTTCCCAGATGAAGCACACTTGCCATTATAGCAAACAGATGCTGTATTTGGAGTGAAGAGAAATATCAAGTACATTACAGTACATTTATGTAGCCTTATATAATATGTATATAATATAAAGTATTCACTATAATAAGTGATTCACTGAATGCAATACGTCACCTCCACATCCTTTTCGCTGAAGTCTATGACAGAGAGGGCGTTCCTGACTGTCTTCCAGTCACTCTTGTCGTTGATAGAGGTTACTTTGGCACACTCTCCCTGCCGTTAATACAGGAAAGCAATATTGTCAGATCATGCATGTATCGTACGGACACAATAGGCTATTCACTTGGCGGACATTTTGGTTCTAAACGGTAGTTGGGTGGCGAAACTGAATGCATTTTTGGGGATCTAGCAATTACAAGTAAGTAAGTAATGCTTTATTTATATAGCACCTTTTCAAGCAAACATTACAAAGTTATATTAAGTTATATTTCACATTACAAAGTGCTCGACAGAAAGGTAAATAACAGTAAAATCACAAACAATAAACAACAACATACAATAACAGAACCGGACATTATACAGTAGTAAAAACATAAGGAGAAACAGGACACCCACTACTAATAAAAAGCCTGTCTGAACAAGTGGGTTTTTAAAAAGCTTTAAAACCAACAGAAAGGGAAGACCACGTCGGAGGGGGCAAGTGAACCAAGGCCATTTGACTTTTCTTTACCTGTACCAGGTAACTGTATTTCTGGCAGTTTCTCTCGAGGCCTAGCCAGCGGAGGAGGTTGTCCTCTCCTCCCGCCACCAGCTGGTAAAAGATGTGGAAGTTCCTCTCGCCATGGTTCTGATGGACCACGCGGGACTTCTCCAACAGGTAGCTCAGGATGTGACCGCCCACCGCTCCACCCTGTCAGCAAGAGTTTGGTTTTGTAGAACCCAAATCTAATTACAAGTTGTATATTATTTTCGCGCCATTTATTTAAATCTACCTGATGGTCAAACTGGATGTCCATGTACTTTCCAAAACGGCTCGAGTTGTCGTTCTTCAGGGTTTTGGCGTTTCCAAAAGCCTGAACAAGTTCATGAAAGATGGAATGAAAATAAGATGCATTTATCGTTGCAGTTGCTACGACTCTAAGCACGCTAAGACTCATGACAATACAGTTTTGACCTTTTTGTGTAACCAATCTATAAGGAAGAAGATGACACACTTTCTTAATCCCTGTGGGGAAATTCATTCTCTGCATAGAACCCATCCGGGAGTAGTGGGCTGCCACAGGGTGGCGCCCGGGAACCCACTCTAGTTGTAGTGCCCTTGCCTTGGTTAAGGGCAGGAGTGTTATCTTGCATATTTTCTTGTGTGGGCTCAGCCACTGACAAGGAAGGCACCAAACACATGTAATAAAAGGGATACTACCGGTCCTTGATTCTGATTGGCTCCTTGATTCTGATAACAATTCATTTTTTGTATTTCTGGCCTATATGCTAAAGGCCTCTTGTGGCTTATTGCTTAAATAAAGGATAAACCTCTGACCTCCAACACAGGGTTGGACAGGAGCAGGCGGTCGCGGACGTTATCCAGGAGCTGGGTGCTGGGGCAGCTGACGGCGTAGAACTGAAGGACCTTCTTGGAGGCCTCTGTCTTGCCCGCGCCGCTCTCCCCCGAGATGAGGATGAAGTGGTTATTAAACTCGCTGAGCATGGTGCGAAACACGTTGTCTGCCAGAGCATAGCTGGAACGAACACACAGAATGGAAGAGTCTGGGGTCAGGAACCTATGGAGAGTCAGGGCTCAGGAACCTATGGAGAGTCAGGGCTCAGGAACCTATGGAGAGTCAGGGGTCAGGAACCTATGGAGAGTCAGGGCCATGTTTGGCTCTTTCAGTGATTGCATCTGGCTGACCAACAAGGCTGAAAATAGATTGCATTTCCAAAATGAAATGTAATTTTACACAAAATATTGTATAAATGTCTTTCTGGGATGCAATGCTACTGTTTTTAATTGGACAAAGTCACAAAGCTAGGCTTTGTAGCCTTTATATCTATAAAGAGAGCGGGTCCTCTTCCACGGAGCCAGCCATGTTGCACCGCCATGTAATGTATGTAACTTGTGTAATTTCTTAATCCAAATTTTGTAGCTGTGTTTATTTATTCTTAGTATCTATTCACTGTATTTGTATTATTGCACCTATTGTATTCAGTATCTTTTATCCTTCTCTAGCCTGACCAGGGACAAATTAGCTGAAGCTAGACGTCTTGTATGCATCACATTTTCTAAATTTTTTTGTGGCAATGTTGTATGTATCGTCCCTGTTAAATAAACAATAAATAAATAAATAAATAAATGTTTATACAGTAGCCCGGAACGGACAAAAAGCATCAGAGAGGACGTGTTTAACATTTTTAAGGGGGGGGGGGGGTATTCAGTTGGTTGCAATCTGCAACCTCACTGCTAGATGCCACTAAATCCTACGCACTGAAACTTTAAAGTCCCCCTCCACTCAAAAATATGTTGATTTGGTATGTCACTAATATGAAACCAACCGCTGTGCAATATGCAAATGAAGGCAGTGAGAGCGTCAGTGAGAGCAAGAGTTAGCGTTAGCATAATGCTAACTCTCACTCTTTGATTACACCTCTGGCATATAATTACGTAATGACAATGTGAACACAGTGTAACATCGTCATTGATTTTGGTGCTCAAAATCCCATCATTGACTGAGGCTCAAACATGTATGGCTGAATCACTATACGTTTTTGTGATGTCTGTATGGATGTGCATATCCCCGCCCTAAAATCCTACTTTCAGAAATGTCTGTCAAAACACAAATGTAACATTATAATAATGTAATGTTACATTTAATAGCTCTGTAAAATGTAATTTAAGCGAAAGGGTTTATAAGATAAGTTGCACTTTAGACGGGAAATTGGTCACGGTGTACGGTGATATGTTAATACATGATTATGATGATAACATTATTTCAAATGCCTTACATGTGAGGTGGAAGCTCAAAGAAGTTCACGCCCATGTATGTGTCCATGTGTTTTTTGCTGAAGACGTCCAGCTCCTTGTACGGGTTGACCGAGACCAGCAGTGTTCCGATATAGGTCTGTGTGGGACACACAAGACACAGGGTGGCACAACAGATATTTATAACACACAAACTAAAAATCACAAGTATCTTTTATGAAACATTTCTGAGAACAAATAAGAAACATGTAATAGTGGTCCCCATGTCTCTGCAAAGGGTTTGTCAAAGAACGCTTCTGTCAATAAAGTTTAGTTGATACCAGCTTCACATGTGGGAGTATCACTCATTGTCACTCATCGCATCACATTATTTTGATGTTTTTGTATTAGAGTACCAGAATAATAATAACTTTATTTGTATAGCACTTTTCAATACAAGTAACAAAGTGCTTTACATCAAGACAGGAAACCAGCAACAAATCAGGATAAAGTAATACATATAAATAAAGTTAACTACAAAACCTGTATGGAAAGTGGAACGGATGGAGACAGCGCAGAGGAGCAGAGAGACAGAGAGCGAGGCCGATAGAGGGACATAGAAACCGAGCCACTAGCTAGCAGCTGCGTTTCACTTGATAATAGGGCTGCAATGATTAGTCAATTAATCAGATTAATCGACTTATCGTGAGTTGCAGCCCTACTGGATAAAGGCGAGACGAGACTCTCACGTAAATAAGGTTCTCATGGAAGCGCTTCCTCAGGTTGTCCAGGACGGCGGTCTCGCTGGTGTGGGCGTCCAGCAGGACAAGGTCCTGCATGCCCACGCGGTCGCGGGCAGTCAGCGCGCCCTCCATGTTCCGAAGGATCCGGTTGCACCGTTCCTCTAGACTCTGAAAAAAACAGGTACCCAGGGTCAAGAGTCAGTGACAAGGTAATCAGACATGTCCTTAAGTATAGTAAGACAAAACAGTGGTGTGGGTTACTCCCCATGGTGGTTGCCCTGTACGCATATTGTTCTTGACATGAATGAGGAATCTATTTTAGTGGATAGCTTATCTGGCGTCATGTCTGCCCGATCAAATCTCTCTCGTTGTGTCCTGTTTTCTTCATGGTTAGCCGTTTAGTTTTTTGTAGTTGACAGACACGCAAACATGCAGTGTTTGTGTGTGTGTGTGTGTGAGTGTGCGTTTCTGTGTGTCGACAACCATTTACAAGCCATTCATTCCCAGACGTCAAGCAGTTTCCTTCCCACTCGTCTGTATATCTCCTGTATGTCCTTGTTCACATCCTCCACACCACCGGTCTTATTTCACTCATCAGTATCTCATCTGTTTCCTGTCCACCATCCATCTTTCAAGGCACAATCAGGGACTGAAACGTTCTGAAATACAACCGCCCATCATGGCTTGGCCTATACAAAATAATAATAAAACCCCAAAAATAACAGAATAGCTAAAATACCCAGGCAGCACCCTGCCACACGCCACCTAAGTGGCTTTGCTGGGCTCCCAGCAAAAGACACAGGTAGTTGTTGAATACATCCATTTATTGGAGATGGCAAGATGGTACAGCCAGAGCAGATGGCAAACACTTTGTGACAGTGGCTCTCTCCCTGAGGTGCGTGGTGATAGCTGGTTTATCCAGTGTGCCCTGTTTGCACCAATAGTGTGCAGGGTGGTGTGCAGCCTCACACCACCCAGCCCCAGAGTCTAATCAGTCTGACTCGGGCCAGATACGGCTGCTTAAACCAGCCATCAACCATGCACACAAATACAAAAATAAACCAATGCATGTCATGGGAATACTTGGCAGCGATGTGTATATTTACTCACAAAGCATGTGTCGTCCCTGCATGTGTAGCTGGCAATGTGCTATTGAAAATGTATTGGGTCAAATAACCAGCCGACTGGTTGCACTTTAATTACAGTGCTATGAAAGCGTTACTCAACGCTGGCACCTCGGCAGCTGGACTCTCGCTGCCAAGTTGGCAGGGAGAATAAAAAGCGACACCAAACTTTGTATCAGACGACAGTATCTTTGAGTAACGGAAGGGAAAAAATGACCAACACATAAAAATGAGAAGACAAGTATAGTAATAACAATGAATAATGTTCCATTATTTTTTGAAATTTAGGAATACATTTCATAAATACATTCCCTACCTTCAGGGGCAGATTGGCATCCAAGTACCTTTTCTAAACTGAACATCTGCTTATATTGAGGGGAAACAACAGCCTTTTTGACAGGAAACATTGATATATATACTATTTCCCCTAAAAGGACGTGTAGATAAAGGTGTGTGTGTGTGTGTGTGTGTGTGTGTGTGTGTGTGTGTGTGTGTGTGTGTGTGTGTGTGTGTGTGTGT
>JAOPJH010000103.1:6687398-6700047 GCA_027122575.1 Merluccius polylepis
CACACACACACACACACACACACACACACACACACACACACACACACACACACACACACACACACACACACACGATTGGTCAATGACGGCCTTCTATGATTTTTGTATTAAGTAGCCACGTAATAAGCACCCTTCAGGGTGATTTAAGACCCCTCCCCTGGCGTCCGGGTACTGTATCACCCAGTCAGTTCAATAATGGCTGGTTGATGGCTGTACATTATCCCTGGCATAACCCCTCTACCCGGCCGGGGCCATGGATACACACACCTGACGGGCAGGGAGTTGAAGGCGCGGCCCACCCCGGTGAGGTACTTGTAGCCGTCCCGGATGGTCTTGGCGAAGGACGGGTTATTGGGGAACAGCGTCTGGGCACTGGGGCAGGAGTAGGTGAAGAGGTCCTCCTCGTGGGCCACGGGAGCCGACTCCTACAGCAACAAACAAGAGACATCTTAGAACGACGGGAGAACCCGGGAAGTCCAGACGATCTACTTCAGCGGATCACAACTAGTCCACATTAACTTCAACATAAGCTTGCTTGGAGGATTTAGTGGCATCTAGTGGAAGAGACTTGGCAGACATGGAATAAAAAATATATATTATGATATGATATGTTTTAATTGGTGTATAATACCATAAAAATAAGAATCACTGTGTTTTCGTTACCTCAGAATGAGCCCTTTATATCTACATAGGGAGCGGGTCCTCTTCCACGGAGCCCGCCATGTTGCACCGTCATGTTTCTACAGTAGCCCAGAGAGGCCAAACGGCTCTAGAGAGGACCCATTTTTAATCATAATCGCCATCTTACTTGTAAGCTATGACCGATAGTTTTACAGACTCAATAACTAAACAACTTATAAATCTATCATCACTTGACACTTGGCTACTCAATGCCGTCGTAAAGGATGACATCATTTTGGAAGTACCTTCTGGCACCTTACAGGCCAGTACAGGCCACCCTAGCTTCTCCTACGTCATTGGAAAGGGAGGGGGGAGGGGAGGGGAGGTGGGGGGTATTGAGTTGGTTGCCAACTGCAAACTCACCGGTAGATGCCACTAAATCCTACACACTGAAACTTTAAGGCCCATTTAAAAAAAATCATGAAACAGCAGATTTACCAGTAGGCTTATATTTTCTTTCAAACTGCATGTAGATGTGTGTGTGTGTGTGTGTGTGTGCTCACAGTAGCGTTGGCCTGGCAGGGCGGCTGTGTGGTGGACAAGGAGACGGGCAGGAGGTGGGCCTCCGTGGTAAAGATGTAGTCGTCGATGTCGAAGGGCAGCTGGCTTTTCTCAGAGAACAGCAGGTACAGGTACTTGAACATCTCGGCCAGGAAGAACGAGTCCATGCTGTAGACGTTTGGTGCGTTAGCATTGTGGCTTTGCTAGCGGAAGAGGCGCTTAGTCATTGATGGTGAGAGATTAAATGTGTGCACCTGATTTAGAAACACCTCTGAACGTGGCTTGACACTAATTTGAGATAAGATAAGATTCCATGTAATGTCTGCTGTTCAGGTCCGCAGCACTGAGCAGCAACAGCATTTTGTTCACACGCAAATCTGCTCTGTGTCACAAGCGGAGGCATTTAAGAAAACAACCAAGACGGCTTCCATTGATGGGGAACGGTCTGTTGAATCCGCTATCGCGACAGTATTAAACGAACTAGACGGTATATATTCCCTAAAAGAAGAATAAACAACTGCACTTAAAGCTTTTGTTGATAAGAAAGATGCGTTTGCTGCACTTCCGACAGGATTTCGTAAAAGTTTAAATTACATCACACGTTTCATTGCTCTGATTGGCGGTAGGTCTATCCAATTGCGTCCAGAGGCATTTTGGTCTGCGCCTGTTGATAACGCCCCTTAGAAATCGAAAATGAACTGAGAGGTTCCAGACTAATACGCATTTGTTAATTGGTCTGGCGATGCCAGCCAAGCTACCAGTGGCTACTTGTAAACATGGGTGGCGAACATTACCGGTCTTCGTGGGTCCCGGTGCGGACGTCCTGCACGGCAGCGAAGCCACAGGGCACCCTGGCATAGGCGTTGAGCTTCTCCACGATGGACTGGCCCACTCGGAGGTAGTAGGGGTCCCCTGTGGCCTAGGGAGAGCACCGTCATGAAACCAAACCGCTGGGAGCTAGCGCAAACTTACAGACTAGCTTATGTTATATTTATACTTAGATTTAGATTTAGACTTATATATACTATTATACGTTAGATTTATTACACGGCTTTGTTGAATACTCGATTCTGATTGGTCAATGATGGCATTCTACCGTGAATAACAGACTATGGCGTTGCTATGGACGCTATTTCCAACTGTAGACTCTAACAGACTATTTATTTTAAAGGACGCAATAAATAATTTTAAAATCAATAGTTTTAAATGATTGATTTCTTTAGTAAGTTGCCATATAATAAGTGGGATAAGGTACAGCGAGCTGGTCTATATTGTGAAATAAACCCAGACCCTTACATATACACGTTACCGATATGAAGTATGAGTTTACCTTGTAGAGGTAGTAGGTGCTCTCTGCAAACTCTGGCCTCAGCGGATGTTGGCCCCAGTGAACTCTGAACTCTGTGGTAAAAGCCTACATCAAAGTGTTTAAACAAGTTAAATCGTTTTACACAGGACATCACTCAAAGCATCATTATTTAAGTGTGCCTGGTGCTATCCATCCTTTGTTAGCTAGTAGACAATAGAGCCCATCATTAGCACAAGTGCTAAAACAGAGATTTAGAGGATTGAGGAGAGGCTTGAGGAGAGGCTTTGAGGCGAAGTCGTACCTCTGGTAGGAACTTGTGCTGTTTGGTGACTTGGTAGAGCATCTCATGGGTTTCAATGGCAGGCTTCAAGTCTCCTCGTAGAACCTGTGGGGTGGAGGGAACACATCTCTGTAGCTAGCTAGACCGTCATCAGTCAGTAATCCAACAGGGGTGCCTGCCGGCCGGTAATTGGCAGAGTTTTAGTCATGGAGGAGGGACATAAAAACTTGAGAAAGCATTTTCATTCAACCTAAAATTAGTAAAAACACCCCTGAGTGCAGGATGAGTCACATATTTGAAACCGTTTGACAGGAAAAGAAAAGCCAGGGATTTTAATGTAAAAAAAACCCTCAAAATCATTTTTTTTACATATATTATTTGGCATATAACAAGAGATAAATGAACAATGAATATGGGGACACAGGACTAACACTGGTAAAATGCAGCTGACTCACCTGCAGGCCGGGGAAGAACGCGAGCAGAGAGTCCATCCAGGTGCGAACGCTCACGGTGGGGTTGTGCATGTGCACGTTGAGCAGCAGCGGCGGCTGGCTGATGTACTTCATGATGGCACTGTAGTGCTGAGACGTATGCGGCGAAATGAGCTTACGAAGAGAATGTCTTCCAAACAGGCTAATCAAATTAATAGTTCTAATAGGGCTTGTACATCGCGACATCACATCCAATGACCTCCATTTTGGAAGCATAGGAGCATTGTAATGTTAGTTATTAACGTTGATCGTCATGGTCACATGGCCACAGCGTTTCTCATGCGAGACGTGGTAAAACAAGGTTTTCATCAGCCTAGGTTACGGTATATTTACGTTGATTTAGGATTTTACAGTACTCCAACTCTCTTGATTCCCCTTAATACGGCGGAGTATCGCCAACAAAAAATCCCATGATGCTTTCTGATGTACAAGCCCTATAGAAAAGACAGACCATGCTGCAGATATTCATAACCATTATACACCGTTTAGTTCACCAACAAGGCTCTTATCCAAAGCAACTTACAGTGAATTTTAGATACAAGTCATTAAGGAGCAGGCAGGGGTTAAGCCCAAAAAACACTTCTGTAGGCAGCTCTGCGAAGATCTGAGAAGAAGGCCTGTCTCTGCGTCGTAACATGAATCTTTGGAAATGTGCTGCTGTACGTAGAACTGTAAATCCAGACCTGTAAATCCAGATTTGTAAATCCAGCACTGTAAATTCAGAACTGTAAATCCAGATTTGTAAATCCAGCACTGTAAATTCAGAACTATAAATCCAGACTTGTAAATCCAGAACTGTAAATTCAGATCTGTAAATCCAGCTTTAGGACATCTTGTTCAAGGATGCCTACAGTTGGACCGCAGACAACGGGGTTCGAACCCCAAACCTGTCTGTAATGTAATGAATAGTTTTAACGAACCGTAAGAGCTAGAGAGACTCCAGATATAGGTAATTAATGGTAAAACATGGACTTACAATATTGAAGCGCTCCAGGAACACACTGTCTCCCAGCAGGATGTAGGCCTTCATCAGGTACTCGTAGTAGGAGTCGATACCAGCACCCACTCCACTGTCTACAAACACAAACTCAACTTTATTCATATAGCACCTTTTATTTTTTACCTTTTATACAAATATGCAGCCCGAGTGCTTCACATAGCAAAATTAAAACACAAAAACAAATGCAAGACAAAAAAAAAAATCAATGAAATATTAAAAATCAATAAATACAAGTCAATAAAATAAAATAAACACCAGGGCAAAAAATAATGCTAAAACCAATGAGTAGAACATGAAAACTAAGATAACATAACTCTAAATTAAAAGCCAGAAAGTAACAACACATTGGCTGGCGAGTACAGTACATGGTTACGGTGTTTTGTCAGCCTCACCTCTGCGGACCCAGTCTCCATTATGTATATTAATGACAGTCCCCACCAAATCACTTCCTCTCTGTCTCTTCTCCCAAAGGACATCCAGAGCCTTCCTTGCATGTTCCTGTGAGAGAGGCCATGTGTGACTCCCTGGAAGATGATACCAAACTACCACACGACACGAATAACACGGAGGCTCTTGATGTTGTCTTAGTTCAAGAAGTATGTATAGGGCTTGTACATCAGAAAGCATCATGGGATTTTTTTGTTGGCGATACTCAACGATCATCACAAATCAGTTCAAGATTAATTGCTAAATAATGACCAAAAAAACATGACTACCAACATAATAATTAACATTAGAATGCTCCTATGCTTCCAAAATGGAGGCAGTCATTACGATGTGACGTCACGATGTACAAGCCCTATTGCATTGAAAGAAGCCAAAACAGAAGTATCTGTCACAATTTAATTTGCACGTTAGCTAGCAGCTAATGCTATGCCTAACAGTTTAAGGGATTCGACCATGGATTCGCCATGACAACGGCTACAGAAAAAAAGGAACCGTTAACCGTGGTTTTTGGAAAGCCTGTGATAATCGCTGTTCTGTCACCGGGACACACATGTGCAACCCCGTTCATTTTCCCATAGGGAATCATACTTTGGCAATGTAGGCGGAGATTATGTCACCATGGCAACGACTTACCTCAAACAGAGCCTCCCCGGAGAGTCGGCTGAGGGCGGCGAACTCCAGGATCATGGTCCCTGCGCAGGCGGTGCAGGTGTCCGACTCGGTCCCCGTGCGAGACAGAGGGTTGACCACTCCGTACCGGAGGTTCACCTGGAAGCACAACATGTACTGTTGAAACACACACACACACCAATCCCATCCTGTCGGTTACAGAGCGCACAGACTGTGGCGTTTAGTGTGGTACACCACACCATTAACTTTTTACTTTGGACTTAAAAATAGGATTTGAACGAAGAAATTGATTTGGTTTACTCACAGAGAGATCACAGAACTATAAGTCTCCATCAGATGAACAACCCCAAATAACAGCAAACATTAGAATTTCTGAAGCATCAAGCAGCAAATATTTGGTATTTGTACTTGATAAATGACCTACAATTACCATTAAGGATTAATCATTTATAAAAATGTATTCGATTAATTTTCTGTCGATCGACTAATCGCTGCAGCCCTAGAGGACAGCATCTCCTCCAGTAGTGAGTCATGATGTAGTACCCTGGGGTAGGGGAGGCCACTGGTGGTGTTGAAGGCAGGTAGTAGTCGATGGCCCAGCTCCTTGGCCATGTGTAGCAGCTCATCCTCGTACCACTGCATCCGCTCGCCCCGCTGGCGCAGCATGTCGGCCATCACATGAGCCCCCAGCAGCCCTCTGGACACACCCACCAGGAAGACATCATTCAAACCCAGTCAGTCAGGTAGATGCTTTTATCCACAGTGACATGCAGTGAATTCAGATCACAGGTCATTAAAAGCTTACAAGCTGTTCCAAAAGCATGATGTCACTACCCTGAAGTGACATCACAAGTGGGAGTGTCGACCCAGATTTATGACGACTAGATCAGTCTACCAGTCTCCCAAGTGGACTATACCAACTGGTAGGCTGATCTAGCCATCATACATCTGGGTGGACACTCCCACTTGTGATGTCACTAGAGGGTACATGACAATTTTGAAACGGCTTGTAATGGCTAATCACACTCACACTTGGTGGTAAAATAGGGGAGCTTTAAAGAGCAGGTTGGGGTTAGGGGGCATCTTGCTCAAGGATGCCTACAGGTATAGACATCGGGGATCGAACCCAGAACCTTTCAGCTGGGAGTCAATCACCCTGCAATCCAGAATTAGCCAGTTTGGAGGAATTTCCTCACCAAGTTGAGACTCGTATACAGAGAATCACCTCTTAGGTATTCACTGAAAAACAGTTAGTACTGTTCTGTGACTTGATTTTCTTGATCTTCGACACTCCTTCATTCAGAGAACTAGCCACTTTCTGGAAGCGCTTGTACTATTTTAATACTCTTATACTATTATAATAATTATAAGACAAATGCTTATTTGATTTTAGATAGCAATGGAAAAAACATTGGTGATAATTAGATACAAACATTTGTTGTAATTGTGGGGCCTCTGCTAGTAAAGGCAGATTTATTGGAACAATTATTTATTCCAACACTTCTGCAGCTGACTGAAAGCAAAGTGAGAATCAGAATATGTTCAACGTTTAGTGAGATATAAAGATATACTTATACTGCGCACCCCAACACTCTGATGTTGGTCTCAAACACGGAGACCACCACATCGTTGTCCAGACGCACGTCCTTCAACGTCTTCCTCACCCCCTCTTCAAATTCATCAAGCTTGTTCAAAACCTGTGAACACACACACACACACACACACGTTTAAACACCTCCATATTGACTCAGGGAACACACACATTTAAAGCAACATCTCAAGCTACATCCTTCCCTTAAAAACAAAACTGATTCACTGTAAAGTGAATCATTTTACTCACCACCAGGGTGTCGAGGGTGTCGATCAGTGTCAGAGAGAACCTAGCAGACAAATGAATAGTAAGTAGAGCAATAGTAAGTAGGGCATGCGCGTGCCGGTGTAAACAGGAAGCAGATGGTCTGCTCTGCGGCTGGTTGCGTAGTATACTATAATATACTACGGAAGACAAACAGTAGTCACGTGCCGAATACAGACTAAAACTCAATCCTGAAGTTTTCAAACCAAAACGGGGTCAGCAGCATTTTCAAAAGTCTCTGTTTTAGGGCTTCGAAAAAGCCAGAGTAGTCCCGACGCTAGGAGTAGTGAGGAAGGCAGCGTGGACGCTAGGAGTAGTGTGGACGCTATAAACGTGGCAAATGATTAGTTTTAGAAAACGTATTAGTGTGGATGTAGCCTAAGAGCCTAAACGTATTAGTGTGGCTGTAGCCTAAGAGCCTAAACGTAGTAGTGTGGATGTAGCCTAAGAGCCTAAACGTAGTAGTGTGGATGTAGCCTAAGAGCCTAAACGTAGTAGTGTGGCTGTAGCCTAAGAGCCTAAACGTAGTAGTGTGGCTGTAGCCTAAGAGTTTAAACGTACTTCCCCAGGGAGTCATCAATGTCCCCTCGGTTGGGCTCCAGACCGCGGACTCTTCCACGACAACTCAGGGGCATCAGTTCATCTGCTGGGTAGGCATATTTCTGGAGAAAGAGACAGAGAGAGACACACACACACACACACACACACACACACACACACACACACACACACAGAACGACAACCAATCAGCCAAGCTCCTCGTCTGATGTAAACAGACAAAGCCTTAAAGGGCCCCTATTTTACCACCAGGTGTGATGTTGATCAGCCATTACAAGCCAAAGTCAAAATCAAAGTCAAACTCCACCCTCTAGTGACATCACAAGTGGGAGTGTCCACCCTGATGTATGATGGCTAGATCAGTCTACCAGTTGGTACAGTCCACTGGATGGGCTGGTAGTCTGGGTGGACACTCTTACTTGCGATGTCACTAGAGGGTAGATTTTGACATGGCTAATCAACACACCTGGTAGTAAAACAGGGGCCCTTTAACATTAAATTACCAAAAACGTTTTCTTCTTAAAACCGTAAGAGTATCATTTCAAAATGGGAATGTGTCTGTGCTGGTAATGTCATGACACATGTAAAAACACATTTAAAAACACAGATTATTAAAATGTAGCCGTTTCAATTGGCTTCAAAAGTCATGCTTTATTTTAGGACGATCACAGACCTGTCAGCAGTGGTCACTGTGGCCACTCAGTGGCTCCAGTAGAGAATCAAAACATGTATTGTATTAACTGAGGCTTCAATTGGCGTTACTGAATATTAATATAAAAAGGTTGCGTATAGAGAGGCACAATTGTCCACTTTAATCCAGTAGGCCGTAGCTAGTAAACATGGAAATCTATTTTACAAGCAAACTAAAAACAACTCCAGCCAGCATTCATCATCATTCACCAAACGGGAGCGAATGGGCCAGGAAGTTGAACGGCCGTTCTTCTGCTCCCACATGTGTTTTACTAACTCACTGCTGGGACAAGGAACAACCAGCTGGTTCTTCTGTCCACCTGCCAGTCTGTTGTCATGACAGCCCAAATCTGACAGCCGAGTCTGCCTCGCTTAGAGACAGCCATTAGCTGCCAAACAACATGCTAAAATACACACCATTCAACAGGTTGATGCACATAGCAGCACACCAAAAACAAAAAACAACAACCATTCACTTCATTTAAAGTCATACTTCCTTACCATGTAGCTTCCGTACGCATGGTCAAACATCTCCACAATCTGGTTCCTGAAACAACACAAAGCACAAACACATGTTCACACAATAGAGATATGACCTTACTTGACACTGTGTGGCCTGGGAAAGTACAAGATGGGGGGGGGTGCTAGGGTAAAAGTCTCACGTCCCATACCTGATCACAGTCTTCTCCTCTGGGGTCATGTGCTGGCTCTCCTGACCGCTTGCCCATCCGAGAAGAAGGGCGAGAAGCAAAGCCTTGAGGAGCATCGTCCCGGTGGCCAGGGGCCAGCCCAGACAATGTCCTACTTGCCTCATTTATTGACAGGACCAAATACACCAATGGACAAACCCTGACCCCAAATGGACAAACCCTGACCCCCCAACACTTACAGGTCTCGGTGCCAGTCTGAGGGTATTTTCGCCGGCTCACTTTAGCAGCTTTAGCTCCACACTTACTTGCACGCCGTAGCGTCATGTGGAGACCACCAACTGTCAGACGACTTTCTCCTCCACCCCATATTGACCAGACCCCCCCACGGGTCAACAATGCACTCAGTGAACCAACGGGGTCCCGCTTTAAGTCATCGTTTAAGTCGCCAAATCCGGAGGTTTTAGAGGTGGTGGTGGGGGGTGGGGAGTCACCGCTACTCCCTATAATGGACCACTTTCATGTTTGCCTAAAAACGGCAACAAACGGCGAAGCGGCTTAGGCAGCAGCAGCAATGTAGCTAGCAAGCTAACAGCTAGCCGAGCCACAGAGAGACCCTAGCGGCTTAAAGTTTGACTCTCGGCTCGCTTGCTAAAAGGCACAAAGTCCGAGTCCTCTCCGCGACGGCCGCCCGGGGGAGATGACATGGCGAGCCGCTGGGTTAACCGTGTCTGACACGTCGCTGGACGCCGCCGCCGCCATCTTCACCGAAGTGTTGTCGTGCTGTCACCCAACTGTCACATTCTGCCCCCCTTTTCGCCAGCCATTAGCCTCCACCCACTTCCGGGGAGTCTCCGAAAAAACACGGTGTGACGTCACCGATGGTAATCTCGTTCCTCATCTCGCTTTATTAATGGTCAGAGCGAGAGAGAGAGGGCGGGACTTTCAGTTACATGGGTTTTTCAACATTTTTCGTCAAAACTTCATATTTGTTCTCCTTTTCGTGGTGGTGGTTGTTGTTGTTATTCGTGTCGTGTTCTTATTCTTCTCGTTCTTAACTGGCGCCGGTACAACACAGCTCACAGGAAGTACCGTTGCGGTAGACCGGGATAACGCTACACTGCGGGATCCTCCCTCAGCCTAGGTGGGTAGAGCAAGCTAGGAGGGATCCTATGCTAGGATTGGTCGAGATCCCCAAGCGTTGTCATAAGGTCTATTTCCGGAACAACAATACACGCAAACACAACCAAAAGTTTCAGTAATTTCATTCTTCTTCTTCTTACCTGATTTATACTGTATATGTTTCTAGTATTTTAGTTTTAAACATGTTTGTAAATGGGGAAAGTGAACTACACCTTTTTAATTCATAATCACAACTATTCCACAAATCAACAGCTCTAACAGAAACACATCTCTGCATTATATTTGTTCTTATCTTAGTCTTTTTAAAAACACCTGTTCCCCTCAAATCATACCGACTCTCTCTTTTCAAACAGCCTCTGACTACTGTGGCAAAGTAAATTATTTTGTGCTTTATACATTATCTGTGCCATTTTAAATTCAACTAAATCATAACATTTAAGGGTATTTAAATTAATAAACAATAAGTGTTTGTCTATGACATTTGAATGGTTTATTACTCTTATAGCTTTTTTTGTAACTTAAAAATGGGAAGAGAATTGGTTTTATATGCTACCCCATATCTCCACATAATAAATCATATAGCCTACGGAAGTAACAGACGATAAAGTGTACTAAACATATGTGACAAGATTCATGGCCGTTATCTGATTTTCATCCTTCATGTTTTTCATGTTGGCGTTTCATGGCACCCTAAATGTTCTTCTGTTTGTTAATGAACTTCTCTTTATTTTTTGCTTACCACTATTTGTACTTGCATATTTCGTTTAATTGTTCATGGAATGATGGTATTCAAAGCATGGTCAACAACTGCGCTTTTTTTTACCCCCCGAAAAGTGGGGGTGCGTTCGCACTCCCTGCACCGGTGCTTCCGGCGCACCTGCTTGTGTGTGTGTGTGTGTGTGTGACCAAAGGCTCTTCAACCATTCCTCACACCTCCACCACACACACCTGCGTCTCCTTCGTCCTCATCCTGTTGGCAGGAGGTGGACTGCACCGAGGTGGACTCGTTACAAAAGGAGTACAAAAGTATCTTCTGTACTTCTTATAAACTTGTCAATAAAACAATGTATTTTCCCAATGCCTGGAAATCAGCAGTAATAACCCCTATTTATACCAACCAATGTAACCAGTTACAGAGCTATCAGTATTCTCACAGTTATTTCTAAAGTAACTGAAAGAGTAATCTGTGACCATGATAGTCCGTCTAAACCATTTTCCACTGCATCCTCTGCAGTTTGGATCCAGCAAATTGCTATTTTATTGAACACATTAAATCCAGTCTTGATAGGGGAGGTGTTGGTGCTGTTTTCCTTGATTTGAAAAAGGCTTTTGATACAGTCAATCATAATGTTATGTTATCCAAACAGTCACAGTTCAACGTATCTACTAATGCCTGAACATGGATGAGTCCTACCTAACTCAAGACAACAGGACTCCACAGGATCCATCCTTGGACCAATTCTATTGAGCGGATATTAATGACCTGCCTTTGATTTGCCCAGAGGTCCACATCCAGATGTGCACAGCGGTAGACCCAGATATTCACACCCTGTGGCAGTAGACTGTGCCATAGACACAAAGGACACAGGTAGATGTTGTACCAAAGCAGTTTATTGGAGAGTTGGCAACATGTTTACAGCCATGTTTACAGGTGAATGCTGACATGATCTCTCTGAGTGTGGATGGTGAGAGCTGCTTGTCCTGTGGCCATTGGGCAGAGAATCACTATATTTGGATTATGCTGTTTGTATTGTTTTTAATATCTTACTCTGGCCTAATACAAATAAATGACATGTGATTAAGGAGCCGGTAGGGGTTGTGGGGCGGGAGGGCCGACGTTACAAACCTCAACAGGTGCACATATCTCTAACACCTGACCATGTTGTGCTGCCGTGTTCCCACCACAAGGATCAATATCCACTTTAAATCCTTCACAACATGAACACCAGGAGCTTTTCCACAGACCGCATTCATGGATATCACATTAATCTGCTTTAAATCAGGTTCCATGTTCGGCTTATCAAAATTAAAACTGATATCAGAGCTCTTCAGGACGACAACTGTGTCCAAAATATCAAACATGTTGTAGTACAAATTGTATTTTTACATTTAACATCAATCAATACTTAAAATACACTTCAAATTAGAAATTAAAAATCCTCACTTCCTTTCATGGTTAGAAATATATCAATAGATTAGATAAAGGCAAAGGTTGTAGCTTGCTCATGAATATTCATTTCTCTGATAGGCTGAGACGCGACCTGCCGGGGGTCTATGGGCTGAATACCATAAGGAGGCACGCATGACCGATCAGAAACAATAGGTCATCAATACAACATAGACCGATCAGAAACAATAGGTCATCAATACAACATAGACCGATCAGAAACAATAGGTCATCAATACAACATAGACCG
>JAOPJH010000103.1:6701179-6714141 GCA_027122575.1 Merluccius polylepis
GATTTTGCATATCGATATAATATCGCAAGACAAAATATCGCGATATATTGGCAAAACGATATTTTCTTACATCCCTACTATTAAGAGACCGCTGTCTGTAACGTTACCTGGCATGGTGTCCTACGAGTCCAGGATCTCATTATAATGAGCTCTTCCAACGAGATCCTAAACTCGTAGAAAAGGACTTCGATATAACGACAAAAGGATGTCGTATAACTAGTTACCGGGTCTATTTGTATTTGTCTATTGTGGCATCATTAACGCAATTTAAACATTGATGTGCTTTGGATTGTGCATATAAATGAATGGCTGCATCTTCTGTCCACCACCACCACCACCACCACCTCCACCAACACCACCCCACCCCCTCCTAAATACCGCATCCAACCTTTTCGTGGATCCTTTCAGTGAAGTGTGCAAAGAGCACCCCCACCTATCTGGCAGAGAGGCTTTACAAGGGCATGAAGGTAAGCTGCTGGTGCTGCTGTTGCTATTCTGTTTGTTTGAAACACACCGCTATGCCTTCACCAGACAAAGACCCACACAGCGTTTAGCTGAATCTGATTGGTTCAGCTGGATCATGTGGTATCACTGTGTGTGTGTGTGTGTGTGTGTGTGTGTGTGTGTGAAGGAATGTTAAGCCACACCTCGGACCGTCTGTTGTTGGGGTCAAAAGTTGGACCAAAAATGTCAACTGTCTCCTTTTCCTTTCAAGCACATTTTGAGTTTGGACACAACATTAGGAATGGATGGCAGAGGTAGAGAATGTAACTGAAATGTAACTGAAATGTAACTGAAATGTAACTGACCTAGACCTGGTATGACCTTGCCTATTACACTATTGAACGTTGGATTTTATTTGGTTTGTTTTACCATTCAAATGATTGCTACACTGTGTGTGTACTAATGACAGTACCATGGTATACTGTTTCTGACCATGGACAGTATTATGTTATAAAAGTTACATAAGTATTATGCTACACTGTCTGTAGCACAGGATATACTGGTGAACTAATATCTTACACTTTTTGTGTCATGGACAGCAGCATAGTATATTTGTACCATTGGTGATATGGAGGTGTACTATTTACATGAAATTATCTTTTATTCAACTAAGTGGGGGAGTGCACAGCATTTCTCATGCGAGACGTAGCAAAACGTTTTCATTAGCCTAGGTTACGGTATATTTACATTGATTTAGGATTTTACAGGACTTTTACTTAGACTGAGTCCTCTCAATATGGTGGAGCACTGCCAACAAACAAATCTCATGATGCATTCTGATGTACAAGCCCTATTCTAATTTCATTTCTATTTCATCCTTTGTGTGTGTGTGTGTGTGTGTGTCTGTCTCTCTCTCTCTCCCTCTAGGGTCCGGGGACGACCGAGTCCATTCTGACCAGAATACTAGTTAGCCGCTCGGAGCTGGACATGCTCGACATCAGAGCCGAGTACAAAAAGCTGTTTGGCACCTCCCTCTATTCTGCTTTATCGGTAAATAACACAAACACACGCTTATGAATGTACATTTACAATATTATGAAGTTAGAATGACAGACCGGTTTATATAGCAGAGACCATCATTGCTTGTATGTATAAAATGTAAAGTATAAAATGTTTGTTGTGGGCTAAAACTCAATTTATTTTTTTTTCTAGTCGGAAGTTTCCGGTGACTACGGTGAATGTCTGAAGCGTCTCTGTGGCGGAGAAGACTGAGCTCACGTCTGATGGACATAACTTCGTTATTCACCCGTGGAATGAGGAATATGAAATCAAGGCAGCCATTGCTTCACTGTTTGTTTGTGCTTGCGTCTGTAACCAAGTGTTAAGGAAAACTGTTAAGTCACGCTGGGCATATTTGTCAATGTTTTTTAAAATATAATCACCAACAAAGTCATTTTCTTAATCAAGCATCGAATGTTTCTCAGCACAGGACAGGACAGGATCTACACTTCCACACCACAATTCAAAGACTGACTTTATAATTTTATTACAAATGTTTGAGCATATAAAATATGAGGTCAGCGATATAAAAACATTTATTTGATAACTTTACTAATGTTGGTAAAGCCGACTCCTACACAGGTCATCAGAACCTTGTCTCCTCCTTTCCGCTCGTCTTCTAGCGGCGGCTTGACCTCCATCTTGAACATGATCTGGAAGAAATCTCGAATATGTCTGAGGAATTCAACCCTAGACAAAGAGAATGAAAGAGAAAAGATTTTCGACAGTCAGCATGAAGTCAACTAGTGGCTCGGTACAGGGGGGAATTGGCAAGCGATATTCTTGACCCAGGATACGTGCATGTGACTCCACAAATGACATGACAAGTAAATAATAAAGATGAAGAGCTTCATTGGTTTGGCATGTGAACGCATCCCACTGTCATCGTGACATCACACTAGGGTAGTAGGGTATTATCACAGTATTAAAGAAATTATCTTTCTACTATAGGAAACCACACATTTTACTCATGTATTTATCCCAAGACTACATGTTTGACTATAAATATGGAAATGTAAAGTTAGAACTAAGTTAGAAAGTTCTCCCCTTGAAGGAGATTCATAGTGTGGAAGGAGATTTATTAGTATTCATACGACATGAGACCATATGAACATTTTATGTCCCCGTTATCCTGGCCAAAATAATTGCGAGGCACAATATCACGACAACAGAAAAAACTAATCAAAATATACTTCAAACTCTTAAAATGGCGCCAACATACTGGAATCACTTCATCTTACATTTGTTAATAAACGAATATTTTTATTACACAGATAGGACATCTTATTTTAGTGAACATCCTTTTCAGTGAAAAACAAAAAACAAACAAACTCAGCTGAGGCTTCAGCTGCGGTGACAGGCTGAGTATTTTTAAATGACTGGAAAGATGCAGGCGACCCCTTGTGGCGAATTCAAAACAAATCAACAGAGATCAAGATAGGACTGTATGTTGGCAAGCTACACAGCTTTTTTCAAATCACTCGTGAGGTTATTCACGATCATCCCGATTCACGATAACGGAAATTCCCCACTATCAACTTATTGTGAGTGTTTTTTTTCAATCACGATCCGCATTCACATGTCGTCCAGAGGAGGGAACTTATTAGCACTTCATATGTCAACAGAAGCAGAGGAGGGAGCGAGGGGTGCCTTGCGATGGCACTGCCAATCTTCAGTTATCATAGTACTGTACTTTAGAAGGACACAGCACCGGTACCATGATAACTGAAAATGGACAGTTCATAGTCCGTTGGGTGCGCTCGGTCCCTCGTCCGGCTGCGGCGGGCGGCTGCGGCGGCCTCATCCGGCCCGGCGGCCCGCAGCGGCAACGTTTAACCACGTTCCAATCTAATCCTATTTTATTTATAAAGCACATTTAAAAACAACAATTGCCCAAAGTGCTGTACAATCAAAATAGCAAAAAACAGTTTCAAAGAGAAAAAGGACAATAAAACATCTCTTACAATATTAGAATCAATACTATAATCAACACTTTATTCTCCATAGTAGCAGCTGCTAATGTAAACAATAATATCATCAATAAAACACTTTTATCTCCATAGTAGCAGTTGCACAACTTTCTGTGATGGTTGATCTACAACAACAACATTACGCAGAAGGCGTTTGTTTTTCCAGCCTGCTGTTTATCGGCGCGGGGTACGGCACCCTGGTGAGACCTTTGGAGCGCTGGACGCGCCAAAGGAGCCACCATAACAGCGTAACACGTGTGTGTGTGTGTGTGTGTGTGTGTGTGTGTGGGGGGGGTGTGTGCCTGTCTTACGTGTAGGGGGAGAGTGGGCCAAGCAGCGCCTTAGACACATCCTGTTGGCCTAAGGTCATGAAGAGCAGCGCCAAGCTCTGATTGGTCGAATCGATGCAGCCGCCCTGAAAAACAAGAGGGGAGGTGGAGGGGGGGGGGGGGGCCACTGCGTCAGCAACAACAAAAAATAAACAAACCCACGTCAGGCAGGCTGGGGATCTTTCTAAGTAAAGGACTCGTTCACCTTTCCGGAAAACACGCACACACACACACACACGCACGCACACACACACACACGCACACACACACACGCAAGAGGTCGTTAGACCCAACAGGCCAGTCTGGCATGCAGGTGAACGAGTTTGTTTTTAAAGAGTTCATCTTTAAAACCCCATTCACAATGCCAGCCTCTGTGTGTTTCTCATGAGAGGACGCCCACATGGTCTCCCCATCCATTAGATGCACGCGTGTTTCAGTCACCGCATTCATCACTAATTCAATCTCCAAGTATTTCTGTCTCGGCGACGCAGCGCACGAGGCGAAAGGAATCGCTTCCTCGACCCGAAGGAAAAACATCCATTACTCTCCTAACGTCTTGCCGCAACTCCTCGCGTTCGTTACCTTGACATGTTCCTCCGTCCGGTTTTCAAACCTTTTTAAAAATGACTTCCAAGCGTGTTTACCGGCCTTCAGAGTCCAGACGGCTGCTTCACTACAAATATCCACTCCAAGTGTCAGACAACATGACATTAAAACAAAAAAAAAAAGGAGTTGTTCACCTCGTTAGCCAACCTCCACGTTCATATTCACCTTTTCAACAACAGACGCCAAAATAAATTCTACATCAAGTTTCTGCTCACCCGCGGTGACAGAATAGCACACGTACTTTCACACCATCCCGTCAATTGTAGAAAACGCTGAACGACAATCCCGTTGCATCCTGTCGTAATTACCAGTTGAAATGCACCATATTACAGTAAGATACGCTTTAAATTTCATTTCAATTGACCTTTAAAATGAGTCTCGGTGATCCAATTGGCATAGATTGAAAATAAGATGATTTTTGTTCTAATTGTTTGACACGTCGCCTGCGGTGATGTGTCAAACAATCCAAAAACGTTCGACTTTAAAACTATTTTTTAAAACTAATTCAGTTATTGAAACTATTTTATGTAAGGGCAGCTACGTCCCAGAACATACAATATGCATTTCTAAATGTCTTCTTAAAGGCAACCCTGAAAGAAAGGTCCATTCGATTACAATTTTGAGATTTTGGGACCCGAGAGATGCAATGCTACTGTACAGTTTACAGACTTTACCTTTGCTAAAAATAAAAAATACAAAATATAAACATACGTGATGCTCGTCAACTAGACCAAAAACGAGTAATTTAAGTGTAATATCAAGAATACGATACAATCTTAAAAAATGTCTAAAATATATTTCCCCACACATCAAAAGAACCTTACCTTCCGTGATTTCAGCCCTGCACTGAAGTGCATTCTGAAAGTCCAGACATATCCAACACACCCTACCCACAAGCCACCTGCCCACAGGTCCGCTCCGGAAAAGTCCCTAGAATCCCTGTTTCTAGAACGAGACACCTGACAGCTCCTAGATCACTTGCGGATGGGAGTGGCTGTAATACAATACATTCATCACGCAGATGTTTTTTTGTATTGGAAAGAAAAATGTTCAAGCATGAAGACCACGACTTACATTAGACTCCGGTTTTGCCGTCGGCGCTGGCTCCGAACGCAAAAAAAGGTCCTGTAGCGTAGTTATGACATTTTACTACAAACGCAAGTGAACAGTACTGATTAACCATAAAACAAACACGCACGCACACATTCTGAGCAACCTCGGGAGCAGCTGCGCCCCTTCCGGGCTTCAAACATTAACCGTCCCAAGCAGAGGTCAGGCCTCGACCGCTATCTGGAACCATCCGGTTTGTCCTCTCGCCGGGAGCCACGAGAATCGAGACGGCCGCCCTCTACGCCGTCTCACGCCCGCTACTTCAGCAGCCGCTCTGACGCTCGGAAGGGGTCCGCCGCATCGGGAAGCTCCCGCGTCCCCACCCTGCCGCCTCGTCTGGAGCACGCCGGCGAGCGCGAGGACGGGTGACAATATGGCCCTTTCAGGGATAAGCGACGTTATCCCGTCCCGTCTAATTCGACTCACATGGCTCTGATGAGGGAGGAGCGGGAGAGGAGGGGGGAGAGCAGGCCACAACTGCAGAATTAAGTCACAGTCGGGACCCGGTTTTTAGCTCAATATGAAGGCTTGTGCGTTTGTCCTCATTTCATGTACGTTCTCAAATGATTTATACGCCGCTCTGGCATTTTATTATTGTTTAGGGAAACGATACGCGAGTTCCATGACCTCGGGATGAGCCGCAAATCATATTCCACTTCCTAGACGCATTCGTACACGTCACGGTCAGCACGTACACACACCACACAGCCAACTGTGTCCATTCATAACAAAGGACATTCCCGGCAAGTGGATTCCTTAAAGTTAAGACGTTGTGGAATGAGATTCCTTTCGCTAACTAAATATAAACGGAGCCATGTAAAAACAACCGGCCATAGGGAGTCTATAAAAAATCTCTACGCGATGTATCCGTGTGGAGAAGCGGTTGCAAAACCGTTCAAATGTACGGCTGGAAAGCGATTGGTGTGTGAGAGATCCATTCCCTGCTTGACCAATCGGCGATTAGTTGACGTGAACCTCCGCAGAGACGTTGCTAACCTCTGGGAGAGGTGTGTGTGTGTGTGTGTGTGTGTGTGTGTGTGTGTGTGTGTGTGTGTGTCCCCCAATCCTCCACAGCCCAGCTGTAGTACATAATGTACTACAGCGCCGACATCAGACCACACAAACTCAGACCGATTCCGTCCCAACTCTGCCGTCGCGATGATGAACGCCGAGACGTGGGTTCGGGCCGTCGTGCCCCCGTGTAGCGCGACACACAGGTCAACAGCTTGCGATGCGGCATCTGGGAATCGCTGCGACGCCCCCCCCCCCCGACATAAAGACCGGCGTGTTTGATATTTTTGACCTGTTCACTGCCATCGATTAATTAAATATCGACCCCTCCTCCCCGACCCCATATTCTCTTCAGATATAAATCGACCGTGTGCCTAAACACAAGATCTGCTTCATCGCGCCGCTACATAAACGGTTCCAGATGGTGGACCTTTCTTTCGGTTTCCAGTGAAATACTTCTCTCAACAACATTCCCAGACTCGCATGCCTATCATTTTCCACATTTAAGTGTAAACAATGGCAGCGGCTCTAGCTTTCTCCACTGGCCGGGTGTGTGTGTGTGTGTGTGTGTGTGTGAGAGTGAGTGAGAAATTCTCTTGCAGAGAAATCTTAGCACAATGACAGCTATAACCACATCTTAACAGACCCTACTTGTGTCGTTAATGTGCAACCTGAGTTTTAGTGATCATGCTATGCCTTCATGTTGAACCACATTGGAACAAGCCTACTGTACTTGGACTCGTGTGTTGTAGGCACAGTAGCATTTGCTAACCATTACATGACATGACATGATACAGGCTCACAGGCTCTAGTATAGTCAAAGTTCACACAGTTCACACAGTTCACATGGACGTATGGAAATAAGGTGCAAGTCCTATAAACTGGTATATACAAGAAGCGAGCAGAGCGGCCATTTCTACGTTACTGAAAGTTAGTCAAGTCATTAACACGGGGTCACGCCACAGCTTTGTTGTGATTGGACATTTCTAGCTTTCATGGGTTGTGTAGATTGTGAATTCACATAGACGACAACACGCACTCAGGCACATTCACCACAAAGCCGTTCAGTGTAAATGTGCGTTTTATTTGCCTTTCCCTCCCTCCCACTTATGCACTTTTCTGTCAGTCCTCCTAATATAGCCCGTCTGTCAGTTGCTGTATGTCATGTAAAGTTGTTGATGTCTGTCCCATGTCTCTGTTGTACTGTTCAACCTAGCAAATGTGTGATCATTAAAGTAACTAAGACTTTTTTCTTAGACTGCTTTTGTAAATAATTACTATAACCATTACCATTATTATTACAGTATAATGTACACCTGGGCTGCCTGGGCACCGTTATCACCGGGGGGGCTGCCGTCCCCACAAATCACACATTCCATTTAATTTGGTCCTCCACTTAGAAACAGTGCTTTGTGAATTTTTTAAAAGTAGTTGCACCTCCATTACCACAAGGGATTAAATCAAGACCGTCATTCAGCTACAAAAATCCAAAAGAGAAGTATGTGTGTGTGTACGATTAATCGGTTAGTTGATCGCCAGTAAATAAATCAAATCACATTTTTATATTCGATTAATCGTTCTGGTCATTTACCAAGTACAAATACCAAACATTTGCTGCCTGATGCTTCAGAAATTCAAATGTTTGGTTCAGGGATCATTATAAAATGTATATTTTTTCTTGGCTGCTTATCAGATAAACAAGCAAATTTAAAACATCACTTTGGACTCCGGTAAATTGTGATGGCATTTGCTATTATTCATGACATTTCTAGACAAAAATGAGATAATCAACTACGAAAAGGATCGTTAGTTGCAGACCAGATGTGTGTGTGTGTGTGTGTGTTGCCCACCCTGTGTATCTCCTCCAGAAGCAGCTTGGCACAGTTCTTGCCGAGGTCCTCTGGAAGCAGCGCCGGTCCCTGGCCCTGCGGTGTGGAGGACAGCTCGGCGCTGAGGAAGAAACCCTTCTGGGTCTCTGCCACCAGAACCAGACCGAAGCCTGGAGACCTGGAGAACCATCACACCGGAGAGAGGAGGGAGGGGAGCACTGGTCAGAGACACTGAATGTGTTGTGTCTGCACAGTAGAGTATAGGTGGCGTTCTGAACATCACAGTAGAATAGGTGACTCAGTAGTCACTAAACCGATCTTGGCTGCATTTCAAGTCGATTTCAAAACCATGAGGGAAAAGAAATAACACGACCCGACACTTGTAAATTAAATTATTTAGCTTTGAAGACTCACTTTCCAGAGTTGGCTCCCTTCAGGTGGTCTGTGTAGATATAAATGTCTGGAATGAATTTGTTGATGACGCTCCTGGCCGAGTCGACGATCCGGTTGGCCATCTGTGGGGAAACTCTCACCGAATACCTGGCGGTACGGAGTCAAGGCGCTACAGCGGGACAAACGCTGATAGCTGAATAGTGATATTTATGGATATCGTGCACAATTCCCCTTAAATATTTTGTTAATAAATCCATAGTATAGTTACTTAACATTTGTTGACAGCTGGATATTTCATCACTCGCCTTGGCTCCTCACATCAGAACAAAACAGAAGTTCAGTCTATATTAGCATATAGTTGACTATAGACAATATGAACACCTGAAGTATTGTGCTACAGCCACGCTTTAGGATACGCTACGCCTCGGATCCTCTTGATCTTGCCCGGCTCTGTGAGCTGCACCGGCCGGAGGGTCCTGCGTATGGGACAGGAGAAGACCACCTCCCCCCCGCCGCCCGGGGCCATGCCTCTCTTCACCACCTGGGGGAGCCAGAAACCCCAGAGAGAGACACCAGGGAGAAAAACGAGAAGAGGTACGGAGGGCGTGGTGGGGGAAAAAAATGGATTCAGTTAAGCATTGCAATTCTTTTTCAACTTAATTTTAATGCCTGAAATCAATTTCATTTTAACAGTATGTTTTTTATCACATTAAATGCATACAAGAAGAACACTAAAACAACAGTAGCATGTAACCTTCCCTTGAACCCTCCCAGTGTAGCTATTATGCTGGACAGACATGGTGCGATATGACTCTTTATTAGTGTACTTGTGTATAAACCGTTTAAACAAGACACTTTCGCCTGATTGCATCAGATCATCCAAACCTTGATTTCCAGGCCCTCTCCGGCGATACCAAACTGCTTAAGCAGAGGGATGGCTGTCGCTTTAAGCAGATCCACCTGCAGGAAAACAAAGTCAAGTCAAATCATAGCTCAATCGAATCCAGATGAATGGCATGGCATGGTTTAGCTTAAGGGTGCTGTAGGTAGAATGTGAGAGTTGAAGAGAGAGGGAAGATAACAAGAAAAAAAGAAACCCTCTGCTCCCGTCTCCCTACATCTCTCCACTATTGAGAAGCATTCATGCATCTGTGATTGACAGGAAAAATTGATCCCCCGATTGGTCAGAAATGAGCTGGGAGCTGTCTGAAATCAAAACTATCTCATACAGAGTCAGGCACAGCCGACTGAAAAAATATATTCTCACAGCACGTCTCACACAGTACTAGCTGACGGACGGCGGCTATGCCATTTCTATCAAATTACACCCCAAAAAATCTTAATCTTGTAGTGCTGCTACTGCCAGACATAATTTCATGTCTGAATGAACTTCTCAATTAGAATCCAGAATAGGTTGTTTACACGTTAAAATTCAAATCATATGCAAATGCTCTGAGGTTTCTGCCATCTATGCTTATAAGTATACAAGACAAGTCAATAAGAGAGCAAAGATATCTTCCTATGCCCTCATACAGGCCAATACTGCAAGTGCATAGTGGTGCACAGTGGGAATCAAACCCCTAACCCTGGTAAGGTTGACCCTACCAGTTAAACTACATAGTACAGTTGCACTGTTTACAACGTGTACGTCAACAGATGCGGTAACGCAAGCGTATTCCTTCAAGCCGAGTCTACAGACGCTACCAATCAGAAGAATCGGGGTTGAGAAAAAAAAACACAATATTCTCACCGAGGGGTCCGTGGGGTCGTTGGTGACTCCCTTCAGCGTGGCCTTCAGGGGCGTCTTCATGAAGGCAGCCAGCATGACCAGACCCTCCAGGTAGTAGCCGATAGACCGCTGCGGGTTGCAGTCGTGCTCCACCGTGCCACCGAACAGCAAGCCCGGCTGGTAAAACAACACCGTACCTAATAGAAACACAACGCGTCGACAACAGAAGACATAGTCACGAACGGGTTGTCTGGTTAGTTATTATACCGTGTGTTAACAAAACAACACGTAAACATCTATGAATGCTCGGCTTAAAAAGGAAAACTCACCTGTTTGATTAATTTCTATCCTGGTGCCATTGGTTACTTTGTCGAGTAGCCTGATAAAGCTGGCCTCAAAATCTGAGGAAACACATAAAATAGGATTGCCATCAGCACGAATCGCCGTCTGCGTGTTATTTTCAGTAAGGTGCTGCTGTGCTGTCAGGCTGCAGACACACCTGAAGGATTGAAGTGCGCCAGACCCCCAAAAAACAGATATTTGTGATCAACAAAAGCAAAAAATTTGTTTTTGTGCCCCCCAGACCAGACGACTGCATAACATGATCTCCTCGTAACGTCCAAAAACACAAACATGAAATATTAAAAAAAATTAAATCTCCTTCTTCGGGACATGTTGCAACATTTGTTGTTCCCAAATTCCTGCTTTTCTGCACCTGCTGCATGGATCAATACACAGCAGACTGATCTTAAACTTCAATTACATTATAACTGGAGGATTTATACCCCCCCCCCCTCCCCCCTGGTGAATCTATTGAGTCCAGGTTGCCTTAAATCCTAATCATCTTGGAGGACTTGAACCCCCCCAGGCTGTCTGTGTGCACATGTGATCCATCATGTCAACTGTATATTGTATATTATTCACGTGCTGTTGAAACTGTGTGTGTGTGTGTTTGTGTGTATTCTCGGCCAGGTGTCCCCCTCGTGCACGGGACACACCCGGAAGAAAATACAGGCCCCCAAAAAAAAAAAAAAACATACAAAAAAAATTAAATAAAAAGTGCGTAACAGCTAGCGTTAGCCGCCATGCTAACCAGCTGGAGGCTGGTTGTTGTCGGTGCTCACCGCGGACGCCAGGGCTGTCGTCCCTCGAGCGGATGTTCCTGATCCGCACTCTCTTCCCGCTCAGCGTGGACAGCACCAGCCTCTGCCTCAGGAAGTTGCACCCTTCGTACTCCAGTCCGTGGCTCGCCATGGCGGCGGCGTGGTGGTGGTGGTGGTGGTGGCGGCGGTGGTGGTCTCGGGGTCCACGACGTCCGTGGGTCCTCCACGTGTGTTTGGTACGGGAGGAGGAGGAGACGCTGGTGTCGTGGTGTGCGTGTGTGTGGGGGGGCGGGGGCGGGGGCGGGGGCGGGGCGAGTACGGCGCGGCACGAGGGTCAAACCTGCGACGGTGCTTTCAGATCGCCGCTAGAGGGCGCGCGTGGATAGAGCGCGGTGGCGCGGGGGGCGGCACGCGGGAGAGGTTCGCTTTCGGGGGCATTGCGGTCGCGGTGGGTGAAGAGGTTAAACACGGAGACCGGGGTTGCTGGCCCATGTTATTTTTAGACTTAGTTTACTTATTTTATCATTTTATTTGGGGGGGGGGGGGGGGGGGTTAGTTTTATTTTTTTTTGTTTTGGCAACACAAATACTTGGTTTGGTTTAGGCAACACGTCTACTTGGTTAGTTTTAGGCAACACAACTGAGATGCGACACTGAGTTGCATCACCTCTGAAGGACCAACCCAGACTCTGCCACCATTGGTTGGTCAATTTGTCCTCAATGATTGATTGACACATGTGTTTATAACAACGAACAACGAAGGTCGCCGATAGCCAAAGAGCTGAGTAGACATATCTCATGCACGACCCAGTATTTTACTGTTCATATCCACATCTTTACAGACGTATGCCTTTACATCTTTACAAACTATAAAAAGATGCGGTCGTTTTGACTTGGACCTTCAAACCGCAGGTTGCGGTACATCCGTCACATGACGACGACACTAGCCATCCCCAGCATCACTAGATGCGTTATATAACCGTGTTACGCAATCGGCCTCTAGGGCGACATTTAATCGCGACATAAAGCTGGTTTGGGCATTATTTACAATGCGTAAAAGCAGAGGACGATGATGCGCTCAGCGCTGGTCTATAGCTGCTCAGTGCACAGTGTTAAAGTGAATGCCTATTGCTGCTGCTGTGACGACGTTGCTGTGATCTCCAAACCTCCCCTCGCTGGTCTCTTCCTGGTTCACCCTAGAGTATAGTATAGTGAAAGGACTGGAGGACCACATCCAAAGGTCCGGGAAGCGGACTTAAGACGCGCCCACCTCCACCCCCCCAGAGCCAGTGCGCATACGCCTGGAGAGAGAGAGAGAGAGAGAGGGAGAGAGAGAGAGAGAGAGAGAGAGAGAGAGAGAGAGAGAGAGAGAGAGAGAGA
>JAOPJH010000103.1:6718575-6733425 GCA_027122575.1 Merluccius polylepis
CCTCGGGCGCCGCGCGCGCGCGGGCGGGGGGGGGGGGGGGCGGCGCGGCGCCCGCCCCCCCCGCGCCCCCCCCCCCCCCCCCAATCTGTGTGAGATCTTTGATGGCCTGCCGTCATATTCATCCTATTCAGGTTGTCTCCTCTTCTCTATGCCCCTAGCGAGACTAGATCAGTAGGTAAAGTGAAAGGGATGGATGGCTATCTGAGTGAATGGGTGAGTGAACGGATAGATAGATGGGTGAATGGATGATGGATGAAAGGGTAGATTGATAGATGGCTTGTTCTAAAGAAACATTATCTCTTCTAAGACAATGTTGTAAATGAAAGGAGGATATTTCCGCATGATGATGCCGCATTTTATGCGACCCAGTCTCGATACATAAAATGTCATTCCTGTAATGTCATTTAATTATTATGCCAGTTATCCAGTCGGTCTTGAGCACCTTTGATGCCAGCACCAGCGTACGGCTTTGCCCAATGAAAAAATGAAAATAAAGTCACCGATGGTATCGTGAGAAGATGGATGTGGCACTGCAGCCGTTAGTATTCATGCTTTGATCACGCCATGGCACGAAAACATATGAAATGTCATCCGCTCGACTCACAACATCACAACCCCCCTGCTGTGAGTCTCCATCTTCAGACACATCCGTTGGACATGTCCTAACATGAAGCTCTGATAGCTCATCTCAGCTCAAACAGTTTTTTTTTCTATTTTACTGTTACAGTTGGTGTCGTTTTATCACAGTTCAACATGTACTTTGCTCGGTTTAGATTTCCATATTGTCTCATATTAATGCATATCCACACACACTAGGGTTGCTAACTCTCCTGGATTGATCGAGAGACTACTGAAATCAGACTCAGTCTCCCAGGCAGACGTAACATCAAGTTTATAGGACACAATCCTATACACCTGAGCCAAAGTATACCATGCACAGGCAAGGCGGTTGTATTGCTGCTTCTGAATATCCTGACCTCAAGGGACAACCTCCCTTAATAAATCAACCAAAACAGAAATCAGTGAACGCAATGCACAGTGGCGATATGTCGGCCTCAATGAAATAAGCTCACTGTGTAAAAGTCAAGTTGCGATGTCCTCATTACACGCAAGTCAGTATGCTCTTCTACGGTCATGTATATAAAACTACAACAACTGTAGACAGGTGTGGACTGGCCATCTGTGAGTTGTGGTGAATAGATAGTCATCGTACGACAAACGCAGGTGTCACTAATAACACTAATTATGTCTGGTCCTAATTATGTCTGCTCCTTTTATGTACCAGAGGACACAGGTAGACTTTTCTTCACTAGTTCAGTCTACTACCACGGCTCTGGTACATAAAAGGAGCAGACCCATAATTAGTGTTATGAGTAACACGTGACCTTGTCTTAAGATAACACCTCTGTGAAAAGAGTCTATTGGCATTGAATTGATTAATTTATTAATACCGGAAAAAATGTGCGTGTGCTGTGCGTTCAGACACTGGGAGACCTTTTTAAGTTACGATCCGTCCCTTGATGTACACGCACACTGCATATTTACAAACGCATCCAAATGAATGTCCACAAACACACATACACACTCATATCCAAACTTTAAAACTGCCATATTAAGGGAATATTGCACCCACAGCAACACACACAAAGCTACACAGAAACAGAAGTAAACAAACAAAATTAAATGTATATATGGACATAAACTCTGTGAAGTCTCTTTCCAAAACTATATGGTCAAGAGAGGTGCACTTCTCGTTCTATGCATGTTGTCCACTATTTAAATCCCACCAGATGGTAGGAGACGGCAACGCTACGAGTAGCTAATCTGGATTCATGACCTTACACATATGCTAGGTGCTAGCGCATCTGCTCTGATGAAAACCGTAACCATAGGGATCAAGTGAGGTTGGAAAACAACTACCTCTGCACTAAAATCTCTATATAAACAAGTACATCAATCTTGTATTTTAAAATACATTTTATTTTTAACAAAAATACTGTCTGTTATTTACGAGGGGAGATTTGTTTTTGTGGTTTGATGGGGTGTATCCATCTTTTCAGTTACACTACATACCGTTAAGTAGTATGGTACTGTCAACTCATAACATCTTATCAGTAGGCTGTCAATACGTATTGGTTCAGTTGATCGTCAGCCTTTGTTTGTAGGTCTCACAGGAGTAACTAGTAATGTCAACCCTAACCCCTGCCTAACGCTAAACTGGGCTTAACTCTATCCCTAACCCGTGCAGTCTTCAATGCACCAATCAAGTGCAGATTTTGTAAAACCCTTAAAATGAAGGACATTGAGTCTGTATCCATCGCATGATTGCTTTGTTTTGTTGGTGTGAAATTCAGTTAAGTAACAGTTTAATGTAGACATGAATTTTGGTTCGTATTTGGATTAGAACAGCTGACATTAAAAGTTGACATTATTGGTGCCTAATATTAATATAAGGCAGATTCATTTTTGACTGATTATATGAACTGTAAAAAATATTGCAGCCTTGCATGTAGAGGGGATGTTTTTTTAGTGACATCAAATATCTTATCCTGGAAATATACATTTAGGGTTCCTGTCAAATAGATTGGGCGGCCGATCAAGCCATTCTTAGAGTTGTCACAACTATCACACACACAATTAATTCTCTCTCCCTCGCACTCTCCTCTTGCTGTCTCCACAAACTTCCCATTTGATATGACAGCTGCAACAAGTAATCTTTTGATGGAGCTAGCATAAATCATGTCACACCAACTCAGGTACGAGAGTTGATCGGACACTTCCATATGACAAGACTTGTATACGCAGAGCATAAGCAAAAGAAGAGGGGGGGAAATTCAAGTCACATTAGTTGTGATAGCGTTCCTTGAGAATGCTCCACTTTGCGCATAGTGAGAAGCCCTGGACATTTTAAACATATTTTCTTCCTCTCATCTTCAGCATAAAAAGACTATTGCCGCTGTCTTTGGTTCGTTTGACATAACCTCTAATACAGCTTGGATTTTTGGTTGACATCTAGATAAAATATAGACGAAAATATCCAATTTAGGTTCTAGAAGATAATTGGATTTTCACAGTGTGACGGCCCCTGCTCAGTTCGCTGCAGTCGAATAGTCCAAAGAATTACAACCTATGTACTTTCCTAACCACTTTTCCTTGACCTCGATGAAAAATGTCATGAGGTCAAGGAATGACGTGAAGGAAAAGACAACCGCGGTGCTAAGACAATCCCACTGCACTTACACCAGGCTACGTAATTATGCAACGGCGGACGTTATGAACGTGGGTCTGCCGTTGTGGAACTACAATGTTATGAAGACAGACTACTAAAAGGTTATCTTAGATATTTCTTATAATTGTTACATTTATGCAAGATAGGCCTACAAATGTACTGTACAGTAGGGCTGGCCAGAATACATAATTCATGCTTTGGATAATCATTTTTACTTTTACTTTCTACAGTGTTCTTTTAATAAAGTGCCACAATGGAAAACAAAATCCTGGGGAGAACCCTAGATTATTATTATTATTATTATTATTATTATTATTTTTTTTTTTTATTATTTTTTTTTTTTACAACCAGTTTAAAGTCTGCCAGTCTGCCACTCTGGCAGTCTTGCCGATTCTCACACTGGACGGCAGGTGTTTTTCATAAAAAAATAAACAAAGCATTCAAATCCTGACTTGAGATTCGAATACCTACCGAACAAGTGAATATCTGAATATTCGGCCTCAAACATGTTTCGTGAACGGCCGAATGGTGCGTTGCTTTAAAGGGCCAGTTCACCGGTTGAAACATGAATATGTATTGAAATTGGGTCATATATTTAGTCGAATAGTAGCATTTATTTCCAATTTGGTGACTTCTTGGCCGAGAAAAGGCAGAAATTGACTTTTTAGGGCGTGGGGATTGCAGACCACAACTCCCATCATGCACCGCAATGATTCAGCTCCGCAGGCCACTCCCACTGATGTTGAACGCCAATAAGATACACTGCTCATCAATCTACCTACCACGAGACAGCTTGAAATCATTTCACACAGAAAGTTCTAGTGAAGAGTTAGTTTGCGAACTTATTACTGAATTACTCCTCGTTTGTATTTCTTTCGAAATGGTGTATCAGTCTCCATTTCAAGCCGGAAGACTTCGAACGAAATGTCATTGGAATGAAGAGAGACGCTCTTTTGAAAACTGCTATTCCGTCGATGTTTACCATTCCGGACGACGACGAACAACCAGGGACATCTGGAACTAGCGGCGCTAAACGCATTTGCCTGGAGGTAAGACCCACTCGAGTCTCATCTCATCTAATTTCTCGCATGTTGTTCTAATGTGACGGCGTCGCTAGCCTGTTAGCTGCTTACTCAACTCGTCAGCAGTGTTAGCAGTAGCTACATAGATCGACCTTATTTCATGTGTTGTAGTGTGATGTTATTCAAATGTTTTTAACGCTTTTGAACATATATGATTTTTTCAGACTACAACAAAGGCTGCCGCAGCATTGTTGCCATCGTCGGAAGATGACGAGGAGCAGCCAGCACCAATGTTTTCAACACCAGTAAAGCCCCCCCCCCCCCCTGTCCAAGCACAGCTGGTAAGTTTTTACAGCATATTGTCTCTAATGGAATTCTAAAACTACTGTATGATTTTAAAGTATTGGAATTTAACATTGAAAAGAAGATGGGGGCACTTGCCATGTATCAATAGTATAAATACTAGTATAATACAATCTCCTGCGAATTTAGCATCAGAAAGAGAATGAAAACATACATCTGCAGTATATTCACTAACATGCTGTCCCAGCAGCTTTCATTATCTTCATAATAGAGTTACCCAATAAAACAAACATACATTCTAGTCCACACCACAGTGCCTGTAATCTGCCTGGCTGTAGCATGAGGCACAATTGATTTTAGGCCTAATCCTGGAGGCTCTCAAATGATTTGTGAATTCAGTGATCTGTACTGGAGAAAAACAACAAGTGTGCCAGTCATGAGTCAATGACTGAAAAGCTAAAACAATGAACATCTTGTTTGTTTTATAGTCACCATGCCCAAGTATACCTGGCCTCAGTGACGGCGCCCTTGAAGTTGGTGATACCGACGAAAGCTATCGGCTTGAGTCAACCCTAACCCAAACACTTTCGCCATCGTCATCAGAAGATGAAGGTCTAAAGGAGAATGGCAAGAAGATCATTGTAAATGAATCCAGCCTCATGTCCCTATTGAAATTTTGCCAGATGTGCCGGCAACAAATTTCTTCCAAGACCATCTTTGATACTGGTGCACAGAGGACGGATGTGTCTAGGGGGCCATTCTGGGACGTGGAAGTCTTCACCTTGTGACGGTTTAGGTGCAGGTGACTGTGTGTGGGGGGGTCATAGGTGGGGTGCCAGCCAGGTCTCTCTCCTGGCATGTAAGATAGTCAGTCTGTCACACTCTTTAACCACACAAAAGGTAATACTTTTTAAGTATCCCTTTTTTATACATAAAACCAGAACCTCAGAGTTCACAAACACCCAAACAATAAAGCACAAAAGCATTCGCATTCAAGGAACTGTATTAATTCAAGTCCAACACAAAATCAGTTCATCAAACAATAAAGCACAGAAGCATTCGCATTCAAGGAACTGTATTAATTCAAGTCCAACACAAAATCAGTTCATCCTTTAGTTTTTCAGTTTATTTGTAAAAAATGTGAAAAAGAAAGCGAGAGGGGAAAAAACCCTCTGTACCTTTTAAAGGAAAAATCTCCTCAAGAGAAGAAGAAAAAAAACCTTCTCCGGAAACGCAAAAACCACAGAAACAGAAAACTCCGTCAACGTAAAAGGAAAACAACGCGGTACCTGCGATTAAAGTCTGTCCAAGTCCGCAATATGTCAGCCAGGGGGGAAAAACAGCTCCGGAAGCACGAAGGAATCCAGATTACCAGCCGGTTGACGACAATTCCTACGGCGCAGTCATTTCGTTTGTGGAACGAGCACTTGAGGTCCAACTACGCACTGTCTCTAGCCTATCGAGCCTGGGAGCTCCGACGCATCCGACACTCTGCTGCAACCGCCATGACAGCGGGGGAGGCGGAGATTTAAACTTTCCGCCATTGACGACCGGGCGAATCGGCGCCGCACAGCGCACCTAGGGGGTGGATAGGAGGGCGTGGACAGGCTGACTGTCACACTCCTTCCCCCGTGAGAAAAGCCTTTACGTGGGCTTACTTCTTCTTCTCCCCCTCGTGCACCTCTGAGGTGGAAAAACCAAAGAAGTCCTCCTTGTCACTGTCCTGCTGAAATATTTCCAGGAGCCTTTGACGCTGCTTCTTGTCCACCTCTTCAGCCGTGGGATAACAAGGCTTTATCTGGGCCACATTAAGGACACGGAGGTCCTCCCCAGTATCCTCCAAAACCACCTCGTACGTCAAAGGTCCAACTCTCCTGATGACACGATAGGGGCCTTTCCAACGAGGGGCCAGTTTGGCTGTGAAAGACTTGTCAGCCTTTGAGTATGGGTGTGTCCGGACCCACACACGGTCTTTGCAGAAAAAATGCCCATCTCTCCTCCCTTTGTCGTAATTTTTCTTTTGTCTTTTCCTGGCTTTATCAAGGTTTTGTTTCACAAATCCTCTGAACTCCTCTATCCGGTCAGCAGTGCCATATGCAGGCGTGTCAGGGTCACATAGCTGGGGACGCAGCTCAGCATCTAAAGGTCCCTTTAAGGTTCGACCGAGGTTGAGCTCCGCAGGGCTGACTCCAGTGGATTCATGCACTGCTGTATTCAGCGCAAACCGGAATTCAGGCAGGTATTTGTCCCAAGTTTTGTGTCTGTCCTCAACATAGGAGGCAATCATTGTCTTAATGTTGCGATTTATCCGCTCGGTCATGTTTGTCTGCGGATGGTATGATGATGTCCTTTTTTTCTGCAGAGTCCACCGGGCACAGGTCTCCTCAAAGATGGCTGACACAAGCTGGGGACCTTGATCCGAGAGGATGTAGACCGGGACACCCCAGCGTGTCAGAATTTCCTTTACCAGGATCTGGGAGACCGTCTCAGCGGTGGCTTTGCGGAGAGGAAACATCTCTAACCACCTTGTATAGAAGTCAACAAAGACGAGGAGGTAAAGGTTCCTATTCACACTCTGAGGAAAAGGTCCCATGAGGTCAACTCCCAGCATCTCCCACGGTCCAGTTACCATAGTTTGCTGTAGTTTCCCAGGGGGTTTGCGGGTCTCAGGTTTGTATAACTGACAAACTGAACAGCAGCGCACATGTTCTCTCACCTCCATGCTAATCTTCGGCCAATACACAAGAGCTTGCAACCGTTTATAGGTTTTATATCTTCACAGGTGGCCAGATAGGGGGTCATTGTGGTAGTGATGGAGTAGCTGTGGGCGGAGTGAAGGAGGGATGTATACCTGGTACAGGGTTTTGTGAGGTAATTGCACTACTCGGTACACTTTATCCTCCAGAATGGTGAACTTGGTGGTCAGTGTTTCATGTACTTCTCCGGTGTCTGTAATGTTTCCGTACAGGCTGTGGATTTCCATATCCTCCTGCTGGGCCTTCCAGATAGCTTCATCTGTAACCTGGAGGTGTTTGTTTGTGTCCCTCTTGGAGCGCAGCACAACAGCACAGGTGGCAGATGACTGTTGAAAATCATCTACAGGTGCTCGGGACAGAGCGTCAGGTACAGTGTTGTATTTTCCTTTGCGATATTCCACAGTGAAGGAAAATTCTTGGAGGCGAAGGGCCCACCGGATCAGCCGAGTACTGTGTTTATTAGTTTTAAAAACCCAGACAAGAGAAGAATGATCGGTCACCACTGTGAAAGGTCTGCCCTCTAAATAATATCTCCACTTCTCCAGGGCCCAGATGACAGCGAGACATTCCGGCTCGGTCGTGGAGTAGTTCCTCTCAGCCTGATTTAAGGTCCGGCTGGCAAAGGCAATTACTTGTTCTGTTCCCAGTCCAGTCTGCTGAGCTAGCTTGTTCTGTTCCCAGTCCAGTCTGCTGAGCTAGCACGGCTCCCAATCCTATATCGCTAGCGTCGGTATAGACGATGAAAGGGAGAGTGAAGTCAGGATGTCCTAGGATTGGGGAAGAAATCAGGAGTTGCTTCAGGGCCTCAAAAGCTGCCTGACATGACGCAGTCCAGATAAACTTGGCTCCTTTACGTTTGAGAGCATTGAGTGGCTCGGTCAGCTGGGAAAAATTTGGCACGAACCGGTGATACCAGCCTGCCATCCCAAGAAACCTTTGGAGCTCTTTAATGTTTTGAGGAATGGGAAAGTCTTGTACGGCCTTTGTTTTTTCAGCATCCACCTCAACCTGAATCTCAGTACACCATCTACAGCCAACTTTATACATACACACTGATCTAGCCATCATACAGCTGGGTGGACATGCCCACTTGTGATGTCACTAGAAGGTAGTAACACAACTAATCACACCCACACCTGGGGGTAAATGTAACAAAAACACAAAACATAGCCCCATCAACCCCTCAGTTTATGAAATTAACATTTGGCATGATGGGGAGGGGGGGGTGGTGTGTGTCACATCCTTAGTGCAGTGAATGACATGCTGATTGATCATGCATAGGACTTCTCAAGATCACCTTCTCCTTTCGTTCAAGTCTGAATTAGTTTTTTGCCATTTCTACAATTGAGGCCATAAACTCTTAAAAAAAACAATGACATCCTCACTACTGTATCCTAGTGAATGCAATGGGCTCTGGTGAGAAAGGAACAGTGATATTAAATCACGTGACTAAACATCAATCAAAATGTATTATATTAGTGTGGTGTGTGTGCATGAATTGGCATTTTATGAATGACTAAATCATGATGACATTTAGACCAGACACATCGATCGTTTCTTAAATAGATCAAGCAGCTTGTATCATTATAGCGCTGCAGGAAAGGTCCACACTGGTCTTAGGAAACTGTTTTTGTCGTATCTCACAAACGGGAGGCCTTTAGCACAGAGGTGTAACAGTCAGGGGGGAAACCAGGTGTATCTCCATCATACACCTGGGATCGCCCCAACTCTTACACCTCTGTGATAAAGACAGAATAACAATAAATGTATACATTGCACTTGAATTATTGTATAAAAACTGTTGTTCATCACATCAGCGCAACGCGGAGCATAAATTAGTGTGTTGGGTTAAGACTCGCTCCCTTTCTGCATACATTTGAGTAGAAGCACAGAGTGAGACCTCGCCGTGCCTGGTCATTCAGGACCACACACTATGTCTATATATATATATATATATATATATATATATAGACATATACACATATATTCATAGACGCCGCATTGGCCTTTGGATCGTATGTCAACGTCGCCGCCATATTGGAGAGGTCAAGACTTTTCTTGGCCTCTCCAAGTTTCTTTCTTTTGTACCCTTGAATCTAAAAACGACACTGAAATGGGTTTAGAAATGTAAACAGTCTAGTGCTTTTTATCCAGGAAAAAAAGGCAGCCCTTGCTCCCCCTCCAATATGGCGGCGACGTCAACGTATCGCAGCAGTGGGCCGAAGCAGTCAATGCGGCGCCTACGTATATATATGTCGATGTTCACGACGGCCCTGTGCTCAAAACTCCCGCACTGTTCGCTGTGAGGAGGGCTGGCAGTTACTCAGAAAGTAGCGAGGGGGCGGTGGAGGGCGAGGAAGAGGAGAAGGAGCGTTGGGGCCGACACCCCTCACACCATCAGCATCATAATCATCAAACTGCTAACCCAGCGAGGGTCTGCGAAGCCCTTTGAGACCACCATTGTGTGAATCATTAAGCATTTGTTTAGTATTCCCTGCCATCCACGTTCGCACCGACATCGCCGTCGGCGCTCGCTAAGACATCTCCATCATGCGCGCGTCGTCGGCCTCTCCCGAGTCCTCCTTCGGGTCCCACCCGCCGGTGTTGCGCCAGAGCCCGGCCTCCAGGCAGCGCTTCACATGGTAGTCTGCCACCTGGTGGCAGAGGGTGAGGGGTTTGTTTGTGGCGATTGGTGTGAGAAAGGGAGACTCCGGGATGAGAATAACCTTGTGCTCCCTGCGTCGGTTACGCAACCCTGGCTTGTGTTCTGTTGAGGACGTCACTAGGGCTGCAACCCTTAGTCGATCAATCGATTGACAGGAAATTAATAGAATCCAATTTTTTTATAATCGATAAATCGCTTAGGTCATTTATCAAGTGTTTGGTTATGGATCATAAAATGAATACTTTAGTTCTTTCTAAAGTATTTTTCTTGGCTTCTTGGCAGCTTGTCAGATAACGCAAAGGACTTTTGGACTCTGAAAAATGATTGTTAGATGAATCGAGTATAAAGATAATCGTTAGTTGCAGCCTTACACGTCACTGAAACCAACCAGGGATGACCTTGCACATTTTAAATAAATACTCTCTTGGAATAAATACTCTCTTGGAAACAACAACAACAACGCCTGGAAAACCAGGCGTTGTTGTTGTTTCTCCCAGTCTCTGTGGAGCTGCTTGGCCAATGGGGCCAGGAGGGGGGGGGGGGGCTCACTCCTTCATTCTTATAAACACTGCTGAACTTGAGGGCACCTCTGGGGCCGTCTGCGGGCCTGTACTGGAGCAACACCTGCAGTGCAGCCTGTTGAAACATTGCCACCAAATACAGACTTTGGAGACATGTTGAAAGTGTCACAGACTTCAGTCAAAGTACTGAAAGACATCCATTGTAATTAATGACGTACATTACTTCTTATTTTTAACATGTTTTGCTGAAAGTTTTAAAAATAGGCAGTTTGAAATCAGTGTTGGATGAATTCAGTCGTTTTCATGAAAAAAATAATAACTTCTAAATGTGTGTAGTATCTGTCCAGTCTACTCTGAACAAAATATAATGCATATTGTGCAGTGACCTATATTACTACTTCAAATAATATCCAGTGGAAAATAAAAAAAATGAAGGTTTACGATTCCCAACACTTCACAGCTTTATGGCGCCATCTTCAGACAACTTGAAGCTACTGCAACAGTGAGACTGCATGTACTTTACATGAACGCATCCTCGCATTCATACTTAATGTACAGAAACGGATACGGGAGAGTGTCGATAAGTATATTCACAACATTTCAAGTCATTAATATATTGACATTACCTGTGGATTCATAGTGCTGAAAACATTCTGTAGAATCTGCATGTCTTGCAGCTCGAAGCCCGTCTTCAGCTCCTAGGAATACACACAGAATAACTATCACCACCCATATTTAATAAAAACTACAGGAGCACAGTGTGGATCCATTCCCCATCTCTTCTACAGAGACGGGCCTTGCCAACAGGTGATTGTGGTGCAGACACAGGCTGCGATCGACGTACCGGCGGGAGCGACTCCAGGACCTCTTCAGGGTCCAGCCGGTGGCGCGCGCCCACACTCTGGTGCCCGCCGTCTTTTGGCGTTTCCCCTTTGGACTGGACCGGGTACTCCTTCACCCGCCGCTTGAAGGCCTCCAGTTCTGTGTGGAAGACGTCTAGGTAGCCCTCTTGTCCTTCCTGCGGCAACAAGGTGGGGGACAAAGCAATGGTGGGAAAATGATAAATAATAATATTAACATGGCAAATGTTATTCAACAATTATGCAGGGGAAACAAATTGTGAGGAGGTTTAGAGAAGAATGAGCCGCCCTGACTTACTTTGGCCCTTTGGAAGAAGAGTCTGAAGCAGCCTCGCGGGTCCTGCTGGGAGTTAGAGGCCATCTCTAGGATGAACTGCATGGCGACCGCCTGGTGGGCAACCTGCTCCATCAGAGCCTCTTTCTGCATACAACAAACACCATAATAATTATAATGAGACATACATTTAAAGGTCCCCTATTTTACCACCAGGTGCGAGTGTGATTAGCCATTACAAGCCGTTTCAAAATGTGACTACTACTGTCTAGTGACATCACAACAGTGGGAGTGTCCACCCAGATGTATGATGGCTAGATCAGCCAACCAGTCTACCCAGTGGACCGTACCAACCGCACACCTTGATAACCCTCTTCATAACATAGTCGGAAGTAAACTAGGGATCTCTGTTGTCCATCTCTTTAAGATCCTTCAATGCACAGTCTCTCATGCGGTCGTGTCCTCACCGCCTCCTGCTGCAGCCTGAGGCACCAGAGGATCAGGTATTCAGCCGTCTCCTCGCAGATGAGCATCGGCTGCTCAGACAGGAAGCGCTGGCTGTCGTCCCAGCGCCGCAGCATGCCTGTCCACACGCATGGGAAGAACAGGGCTTGTACATCACAACGTCACATCGCGATGACCGCCTCCATTTTGGAAGCATAGGAATGTTCGTAATTGTGTTGGTAGTTGTTTAGTAATTAATCATGAAATTATTTGTCATTATGGAGAGACGTTGTGTTTAAACTGCCGCAGATTAAACACAAAAATTGTTCTCATGCGAGACGTAGCAAAACAAAGATTTCATCAGCCTAGGTTACGGTATATTTACGTTGATTTATGATTTTACAGTATTACAACTCTTTCTTGAGTCCTCTCAATATGGCGGAGTATGGCCAACAAAAAAGTACAAGCCCTATAGGAACCATAGCATTAGCAATAGCATGACACTGAACTAATTTATGATGGATCATGCTGATCACCAGTTACACTACACTTGGATTAGACACTACACTACAAAAAAAAAATCAATCATTTTTTGGTTTTGAAATATTTATGTTTAGATATAATATATGTTATCATGCCCGGGTAAATGTAACACCTTAGTAGCATTGATTTAGATAACAGGACAAGTTAGCACATGGGACAATCACAATGTCAGGAATCCAGCTCTACTCGTTTGACTCACCAAAGTGTCGGAGTTCATTCTCGTACTTCTGGATGAAGTTTTTACTTCTCTCCTGATCGCCGTCTGAGGTTGACTGTGTGGCATTTATTATACTCTGGAATAAAAAGGACACAAGAAAGATCCCCAGGAGTCAGAAGCGGGCAGGAGTGAGGACACCTGGCTCAATGATGCCTACAGGTAGGCTGCAGACACTGGGGATCAAACCCAGAACCTTCTGGCTGGGCATCCCCACCTCATAGTCACTACACTATCCTGGTCTTAAAGGGCCCCTGTTTACCACCAGGTGTGAGTGTGTTTAGCCATTACAAGGCGTTTCAAAATTGTGATGCGACTCCCCTCTAGTGACAAGTGGTACTTAACACCCAAATGTGTAATGGATAGATCAGCCTACCTGTTGGTACAGTCCACTGGGTAGGCTGGTAGACTGATCTAGTCACACATTGGTCTATGTATGGGAAACACTGGCCTTGTAATGGCTAATCACACTCGCACCCGGGGGTCAAATAGGGGCCCTTCAATGAATCACGGCTGTACTAAAGTACCACAGAACTGGTTCTAAACACAGTTGTTCACAGCAACCAGGGTGGCGACAGGGTCCAAGATATTTTTGGAATTTGGTCTTTTTACTGGCCAGTGGAAAAACACTGAATGTGTACCCGCCAATTGGACCAATCTCTCGGCCATTGGCATTAGGAACTGGACAGCAGTATCCTTGTCAATGGACATGAATGAGACCACAGCGCTGCGCTTGTGTCACTAGTCTCTCCGAGGGCCGGACGGAAAAACGCATTATCCCAATAATTATGGGTCATTTTCCACGATATCGATAAATATCACGGCATGCTTATGAATTCAAAACACCATTCTAAACAGTCTAACTGAGGATCATTACAATAAAGAATATGAAAATGTAAAGTATGGTATTGAACTGAAACTAGTTTTCCTTTTTCACTGACGTTTCAAACTTCATAGTTAATCATTTTAAGACACATCTACTCATCATAATTAATTTCTGCTCTATAAAAATGAGTATCAGGATAAGTCAATATCTTCATTTAACGATGATACAATACCATTCAAAGACGATTTAAACGATAATATTAAATCATTGCCCCGTCCTCGTCGCTCACTACCTTATCAAACACGTCCCAACTAGCGACGGCGCCGAGCACAGGGCTGTGGCTGGCGTCACGCTGAGCGCCTCCTCCCAGCATGCTCTCCTTTCGGCGCCACTCCTCCTCGGTGTGCGTTAGCTCCGAGGGGCAGGCCGAGGTGCGCGCGTGCTCCTGCTCCTGGGACTCGGAGCCGTGGAGCCCCAGAGAGCAGAGCTGGTGCTGGGCCTCGGCCAGGCTCCAGCCAGACACGATGGACGCCTTGACGCAGCGCTGCTGACTGCGGCACAGCGAGGTCAGGGCGCTGTCGCCGGACGGCCCGGAAGCCGGCGGCGACGCTGGCTGAGGAGACAAAAACAACAAGGGAAGGGAAGGAGAAAGGGGTAAATGGTAGGGAACTAAAGTGTCGGCAACAACTTGTTTGCTCCGGCAGTCCGCCATCCTCACACCAGAGGGCTCGTACATCGCAACGTCCCATCGCAATGCCCGCCTCCATTTTGGGAGCATAGGAGCATTGCAATGTTTTCTTTGGTCATTGTTTAGTAACGAATCATGAAATGATTTGTCATTATGGGGAGACATTGTTGTGTTTGAACCCGCCACATTTGTTTCTCATCTCAAAAATCCCATGATGCACTCTGATGTACAAGCCCTATATCAACAATACCATTCACATCCAAACCGCTTTCACATTTCACAGAGCTGGGTCGTGACGCAGGAAACTCTTTGCTGATGAGTGGGTAAAATTAGAACCAGACAGAACACCCGCACAGTCATCGTCGTCCACCCCAGGATTTCAGCGGGGGTGCAATTTATTTAATGACGACGTTGTAGTGTGGCAGAGATGGGGGCAATTACAGCTGAGTTTCCTGCAGCCTTCCTGACCAGATCCATGTATTTTTTGCGCAGGGTGTGGTGGGGG
>JAOPJH010000103.1:6806599-6817105 GCA_027122575.1 Merluccius polylepis
GTTCACTAAAACGTCTCACTAGTCGAGCCTCAGGTTCACTAAATCGTCTCACTAGTCGAGCCTCAGGTTCACTAAAACGTCTCACTAGTCGAGCCTCAGGTTCACTTGCGTGGCTTCTGAGATCCACCACAGGCCATCTGGCATTCAGTGTTTGATGTTTTCATGTTGGGTGTGGACCCGATCACCACCACATCCCACCCGCGCCTCTCTCCCAGCGGCGGTTCGAGACCCAGTAGGCTTGAGGATGCCTTGGCCCCTCATCCCTGACTGCACCGCAGGGGGCTGGCAGGCAGGGGGGCCGCTCCGTTCAGCTCCAGGTACACTGGGAACCTTTTGTCTTCCATCCTCTGCTTATTTATTCCTTTTCCTTCGCCTTCAAGTCATGAAACAGTGAGAGGCTGGGTGTACCCTGTGGCCCTGCGGGGGGTCCAGGTAGAACAACATGCTGGCCCAGCAGGTGGCTTGCAGGGTCCCTTTGTCCCTTGAACCCGAGGGCCCCTGGAACTTCAACATAAAAAATTGTTTATTGCTTCAAAGGCACAAGACCCCCGGTCTTGTGCCTTTGAAGCAATAAACAATTTTTAATGTTGAAGTTTAACTCGTTGTTGCATAACGGTATAGTGGTCTCACACTGTATAACTCGCGTCATTTTGTAATGCAGTTTGATTCAAAGACTGGATTGTAGCTGGTGCTGCAAATTGTGTTAATGTGTACTTTGTGTTTACTTAACAACTTTTTAAACTCAACTCGTGACTAGCAGTAGCAATATGGAATAGCACTATAATTTTGTATTATGTATATTTTGCTTATATATATTCTGAAAAGTTACAAGATGGCACCGCAGATGGCTGCCTCTGTGTGTTGGCGCGCGTCGTTTTGTCTGTAATATTTTAATCTATATTTATGTCCTTGATAGTTCCTGTTTATTGTATGCACCATCCACACCAAAGCAAATTCCTTGTAAGCGAAAACTTATCATGAATCTCATTCTGATTCTCATCACTGTTATCTTATATCACTAGATTCATGCACAGCCATATTGTGTTTTATTGGAACATTTATGAATAGAGAAAAGAAGTATGATTTCAACAAATGAGTGTGTTTATGAACACAACTCCATGAGTCATTGTTAGCTTGAAACTTCAACCATACTGAAGGCTTCCCCTGACTGAATTGATGTCGACTGAGTTGCATAAAACACAAGAAGGCCAATTTACAACTCAACCTAAAGGTGCTCGCCCACTGCCCCAACAAACGCCAACATCGGACCAGTGTGCCATACCGTTAGCGGTTGTCACACACACACACACACACACACATACAGGCAGACATGTGGGATGTGTAGGTGTGTTGGAAAGAGGAGAGGAATGTGTTTGTGTGTCTGTGTGTAGTCAGTAGAAAGAGAGGAATGCGTGTGTGTGTGTGTGTGTGTAGTTAGTAGAAAGAGGAATGTGTGCGTGTGTGTTGGTATTGCAGATTACTGCAACTCGCTCCTGGCTGGACTCTCTGCCTCCGTTTTCCCATGTGACCCCCCTCTTCCACGACCTCCACTGGCTCCCTGTAGTAGCTTGCATCAGATTCAAGACAATGGTATTGGCCTACAAGGCTGTCCACCGAACTGCCCCGACCTACCAAGCATTAGTCAGACCCCACGGCCCGGCTAGAGCCCTCCGCTCAACTAACTTGGCTAGCCGGCTGGTACCGCCATCGCTAAGAGCTAGCAAAGGTCGCACAGCTAAGTCACAACTCTTCTGTTTTGGCGCCGCTATGGTGGACCGAGCTCCCTGCCGATGTCAGGACTGCAGAGTAGCTCACCAGCTTCTGCAAGAGACTCAAGACTCGCATGCGATAGCCTCCTTCCATGCACCTAGCAACCTAGCATTTATGAGTGCTTGACACTTTTGTAGTGACATCCTTACTGTACCGACAGCGATGTGTTGTTTCACTTCTTCTGACAAATGTACTTATTGTAAGTCACTTTGGACAGAAGCGTCTGCTAAATGCCATAAATGTAAATGTAATGAAAATGTAAATGTAGCTGGTGATAAGAGACCTAGCAGTCTGTGAATCAGTAGGATCAGCAACAGATTATCTAAATCACAAGCCCACAAGTCAGGCCCTCGGACTAATCCTGTCTGGCTCTCGCAGTCATTTGAGTTTTCAATTCATTTTGGCCCGCATCTTTAACTCGCGCTCTGTGAGGCTTGACGCGGCTTCCGGGTGACTGGGTGGAGGGACACTTTATACACCATGCACTGCTGGTTTAGTTCTTCAGCTTGTCAGTAAACATACACACACACACACACACACACGTTATATATCAGTGGAGTAATAGACATATACACATCTATAAACATAACAAATATTGAACATTATTTTTTTAATATATATTTATATGTAGGTCCTCCATCAAATCAAACAGGTTGGAGCTCGGGAGGTTGTCTCTCGCTACATCAGGTGTGTTTTGTCTGAAAGAGAGCAGAAAACACACAAAAAGTCTACCAATTCCCCATTCATTTAAAGGAATAAATCTGCCAAAGATTCGGTCAATTTGAAATTGTAGACTACCAGGCCTAATATTGCTTATAACAACGGCAACAGTATGAGGAGAATAAGATGACGAATACAAATTGTACTATTTGTAGTATAAAGATATACACCATAATAGCACTTTGGCACTGTCAGGCAGCTCACACAGACACATAAACACTCGACAACGGCTGCCTCTTGTTTCCTCTCCCCTCCATTTGTATCATCTTACGTCTCTCCTCGAAGTGCCTCCTCTCCGGCAGCGGGGCAGCGGTCGGCCTCTCCGTCCACGCCGACCTCGGCTCTGGTCCCGCGGCCCGGGGAGAGCGGGTGTCCCAGGTCGTCCGGAGGTGGCACCCGAAGTGTTTCCGCTCAGGCCGGTCCCAAAACTGCCTGCTGTTCATCTCCACCTGACACCACGTCTCCCTGCACAGGTTCTGCGCATACAGTTCTTGCTGGGTGGGTTTAGGCATATTCTGCTTTCAGGATTGGGTTTTATTTTTATTTCCTATATATAGTTCCTGCGAGCTGCGTCTCGCGTGACCACAGTGAGACACGTTTTGTAACAGCACCGAGCGAGCGCATGCGCATGCAAGTTGTTTTATCTACAGGATGATGACACCGTAAAACTCACAAATTATTTATTCACGAGGGTGTGTGTGTCGAACCCGAGCCGTGGACTGCCAGAAAACCATTGACAACCACTTAAACGTTTCGTACCTTTAGGCTAATAAAACATGAATGGGCCATCGTTTGTAGTTCACTACAGCACGTGCTTTCTTTAACTTTGCCTATTCAAGCAGACGTTGTAGTCTCCTCAGATAGGCCTGTATTCTGGCTCTTCTGAGGATAGGTTAGGGACTTGACTGAAGAGCATTCACTATGACTGTAGGCCACATGTAAATTAACCTGTAGACAGTGAAGTACTTGTTTGTGTACCCTGCATCCTACTAATCTGTGATCCATACTGACTACTTATATATGGACACTACAAGTGCTTTTATAGATAGCTGTATCACATGTTTTAGCTAGATGCCTAGCTAAGGAGCTAGCTAACTAAACAAGTAGCTATGAACTGGCTTGTCTCACACAGAGAGAGAATGGAGGGAGAGAGAGAAACAGCATCTTTCATGTTCCTTAGAACAACACAGCTGTTTATAAATGAACCTGCCAGACAGACTGACATTCATACAGCTCACATACTCTTACTGTACATAAACACATGTATACACTATGTAAATACATAGATGTGCTGTACCTTTACGTGAAACTGTCTGTCTGCATTTCTACCCGAGCAATAACATACCTGAACCTTGCCTCCATATAATCGCCTATGGGATGTTATGAGGGTCTGACACAGAGACTTTAGCATCAGCAGATGTACACTGTAAACAATGTCCTTGTATATTTACAGTAAGTTACTGGCAGCATGGTTGCCAGCAAGTTGCTGTATTTCAATTTACAACTAATTGTACTGTAATTCAATTTACAGTATATAGAACAATACTGTATTACTACAAAACTTTTTTTGTAGTAATACAGTTTTTTTTTAACTGTATTTTGGTCTATTTCTACTGTATTTTATTATATTGTATTGTACTGTAATATCTCCAGTTATATTAATATTGATATATTACTGCTAATTATTACTAATTATAATAATTACTAAGAATTATTATTACTATTATTATTACTAATAATGATATTATATATTCTAATTAAACAATAATCTACAGTTACATTGTAATATTACTATACTTCAGAATAACAAATGTTATAAACAATGTTCTTAATAAACAGTGCGACAGCAATTTTCACTTGCTCAAAAAAATTGATTAACTTCTGGATTTTTAGAAGCCCATCCTCTTGATTACGAACCAAGCCCCCTAGCAATGCTAGTACAGGTCTCAGAAAAAAACACAGGCATGAAAACCTTTTACATGCCCTAGGACAGGTTCCCAACCCAGTCCTCAAGTTACTCTGTGTTGCATGATTTGGTTCCAGCTCTACTCTGCACCTGATCTAATTAAGGTCTTAATGCTGACTGGTTGAGCAGCAGAAACAGATCTACCTGAACAGGGCAGGCATGAACGTGTGTGGCCCTTCATTAAATCAGGTGTACAAGAATAGAGCTGAAACAAAAACATGCAAGACAGGGGAACGTGGTTGGGAACCACTGTCCTAGGAGAGGACTTGATTAACCTTACAAATCCTTGCTCACCCGCTACAAGTGAGCAAAAACAACAACAACAAAAACAACAAGTGTCCCAATACCTTCACTACTGAGCTATTAATGAAGGGCATATGGGTGGCTGCCTACCACTGGCCCTCAGTTAGAAGTCCTCCATTCAAACTCCATCAAGGACCGAATGAAGCTGTTGACATGCGGGTTGATGGCCATCACCTTCCTCTGCACCACCCTCCCGGTCTTCTTGCTCAGTCCCTGTCTGGCACAGCATTTCTTGCCATCCTCAGGGTTGATCCTGACCAGAAACCTGTTAGCAATAGCATACCAGTCAATAAATATGCTCATAAATAAGACTCTAATGCAGTCAACCCAGTCCTCAAATTCCTCCTGTCCTGCAACTTTTAGCTCAAAATCTGCTGTTGCACACCTGATTTAATTATAATACAGAAGTGTAATGCGGAAAGAAATTCACTCTGAACAAGCTACATGCAGCAGCCTCCTGGTACTCCAAGTTGAAGACGTAGTAGCTTGCAAAGAGCACCGCGAAGCAGTTGTCACTGCTGTCCATTGTCATGATGACACTTTCCTCAATGGACAGCATCCACCTGGATGCTGTCATGGTTGAATGTCCTGAAAATTAAAGGACAAATTGTTACAAAAAATTACCTAATATAAATTACCTACAATATTTTATTCTAAAAGCAGCCTTGTTATGTCAATAAAGTCCATGGACGACTCTGCACCAGCAAAATTAACTTCACTGCATTCTTGAGAGAGGTTGAGAAACTGCATGACTTGCAGTTGTAGCTGGACATACTAAAAGCTTGGCTGGGATGACTTCAGTGGGAAAGTGGACTGGACTGCCTGCCTGGGACCCCGGTGAAGATCGGACCCCTCACTGATGATAAAAACTGGACAGCAATGGTGAAACTCAGATCACACACACTGTAACAAAGACAGACAAAGACAAGTAGGACAAAAACTGTTAGCCACAGAGATGGACAGAGAGTGCAAGAGAGAAATGGTGAAAAAAAATTCTCTAGCCAAAAAAATACATTTTTTAAAGTTTAAAAACCTGTATTATTATGGCTTATACTTACAGAAAACTCATAAACCTCACCAATGCCTTGCAGCAGGGATGCCCTCCCAAGGGTGCAAAGACAAATGGAGCACACTTAGTGTAGAACTATGAGAAATCAAATTCAATTTGATTCAATGATGTGTTACTTGTTGGTATGTATACAATCACTGTGATTGTGCTAATACATGCTAATACATCACTGTGTATTTCATACACTCCAACAATACATCTAGGTTAGTATCATCAATCCTTATTTGCCTTTACAATCACTGTGCTACAGAACTGGTTCTCCCACCAGTGCTTCAAGCAAGTACGAATAAAAATCGTCAAAAGCCTAACAGAGAATCAAACCCAATCTCTCTAACCCCAAATCACTCGTTAACATTGTAAACTAGGGTTAAGGGTAACTCAACTAACGTTAAAATGTATCTGAAGTTTACTTTAAATAATTGGACAAAAGCAACAACTTTACAAATTTCAAGGGGGAGAACTAACTAGACTACACGTCAGCTAGACTACAAATGTACCGATTATTTTTGTAAGAGTCAGGTCTAAGTTGACAGTTGTCAACCTTCAGCGCATTCATTTTTAGACCGGTGATGCGGCTGCTTGCGTCATGGCCATGGATGTATCGAAAAATAATCAACACTTCTCTAGGGCCGGCCCTGATTAGGTAATTCGACTATGCTGCATATTATTAACTGAAGTCACATAGCAAGTCAAGCAAATCAATTCTATAAAATTACGGCAGCTGTAGGAGGTGCATGCATCAAATGGCAGATCTAGCGTTTTTAGCGAGGATGTGGTGGGGACTGCAGATCTAGTGTTAAATCCCCCCTGTATGTCTCTGACCACTACCTATATATATATACATATATATATATATATATATATATGGACATGATAAATATCCATATATAGACCATTGTTGTGTTACATTTGTATTAATGTATCACTCCGGAGTGGAAACACCTCTTGTGTAAAACAACCAAGGCTGCTTCCTATAGGCTATAGCACTAGTTGGGTCGTGTTCTCCGAGCGCCACACTGCAGTAGCAGCAGAAGCAGCAACGCAGGGGGGGGTGGACATGACTAATGTGTCTGAGGTCTTTGCCAGGTCAGAGAGAAGATGAGCCCGCCTGACAACGGAGAAAAAAAGCCAAATGCTTCGATTTAACAGCTTTTTATTGTTTTTTTGGTATGATTTATTTATGTTACACTGTGGTAGCTATAACAGATGCTGGCTTTTTTTTTTTTTTTACCTGCAGAAGAAACGCACATGAAACAAGCCAACAAAACAAGTGTAATATTATGGTTTTATCGTGTAAAATACTGCTCTGGAAGTACTTTGTGTCGGTCAGTTCCCGATCTTCTAATTGACGTCCACCACGGGGAAACTTTTCACAAATTATAACTTGAAGCATTAGTATTATATCTCATTTTGAAGCGGCTTCCTATATGTGTTCATTCATGCGTGGGGGATTGTATCATTTGATTGAGTTTGATAAAATAGCATTCAGAAAGAGAGACAGCTGAGAAATGACGAACTTTGGGACGAAAATTAATGAATTCACATTTCAAACATCGTTATTAACATTTGTAATTTACGTTTGTGGTAACCCTTATATAACCAATAACGGTACATGAATTAACAGTAGTTAATGCAGTAATAAGCATTAACTACTGTTAATTAACAGTTAACGAATGTCTCTAGTAATCATTTACTAATGGTGTTCATGTGAACTAAGGTATTCATTTCTGCATTATTCAATAGTTTATAAAGATGTGCTCCATAGACTTGAGGTCAAGCAGACAGTGGAGATGCTCTGGGGATGACGCTGTCTGTGTGGACGTCACACATGTGAGCTGCAGTCCAGTGAGGCAGCCGTGAGGTAACCAGTGTCCCAAGCATCAGCGTTTCCTCTTTCTTCTCCTCCTCCTCCAGAAAACGGCGCTCAACTCAAGTTATTACTGCATTAACTCATGTAAATGAACCTTATAGAGTGGTGCAGGAATGAGTCCTAAAACCTGGAAATTCGTTAGCATTTTGGCACTTCCGGTTCCCTCGTCTCGAAGTCAACAGGTTTTTTGAATGGGTTTTTGGTTCGATGCCTGAAATAAGGTCTGTGGTTAAACACAAGCTTAAGAGATGGACATGTTTTGGTCTACGACATTAAATACGTCAGTAAATACCCCGCTCGTGAAGTTTTAAGCTTTTTACGTGTCTTAAAAACCTTCTGGCGATGGCATTTACGCTTCAAAAATCATAAAAGTAGTGTTCATCGGTGAAGATGATCTCGCTTAACAAAACGTGTGAGTATCATAAACGTGTGTTTGCCACAGAGCTTATTTTCTGCAATAACGCAAAATCCAATAGAAAAACCCCGTTGGCTTGTTGTCAAGGGAACCCAGGGCGACGCTAATGGTGCGTTCCAGGCGACCCGTAACCCGTGATGTCACGGCTTCGTACTCACGACTCACGACTTGTTAGCGTTCCAGGCGAGTCACGACGAACCAACAAACAAACAAACAAACAAACAAACAAACAAACAAACAAACAAACCGTGTGTTGTATTGTTTTGATTACTCATGTTTTTTATTATTATGTGCGGAATTACGTTACGTTGCCTGTTCATGTCTATCTATGTATATTTTCTCACCGTCGGTCACCGGTGTCTGCGGAGCATCAGGGGAAGCCGTTGATCAGACACGAGTTCACGGGTCGTGAGTTACGGGTTCGACTGCCTGGAACGCACCATAACTTCCGGGTTGGCCTAACGAGAATACGTCATCCCTGCACCACTCTATAGCGTCCATAGCAGCCGGTCTGCTATTCGGAAATAACAGACCGGAGAATGCAGGAATTGACCAATCAGAATCGGGTATTCGACAAAGCCGTGTCATAATTATCATTAGGTCTATTTTGGAGAGGTACGCGGTGGACAGAGCGGTCGCTACTACGTCTATTTTCGGCGTCGGGATTTCACTAAAATCAACCCAGCGGGTGAATATAAAGTCGTGGGGGGACCGACCCTGGCAGTCGTTCATGTTCTTCATGAACGGCTTGAGTTTCTTCTCGTACAGAATGGCGCCTTCCGTGTGTCTCTGGCGAAGCGTCACCCACGTCTGCTCCAAGCGAGAGATCTGAGGACGGGAGAAAACAGAAGGAACATGAGGATGATGATGATGATGATGATGATGATGATGATGATGACGACGACGATGATGATGATGATGATGATGATGACGATGACGACGACGACGACGGCGGTTGCTGAGCGGTTGCTCGAAAAAAATGCAAAGTTGACAAACACACGGCGTCTCCGCTAGGGCCGGACGATACGCTTATCACCAGATCACGATACTGATATTGATTTGATATGCATTGCGATTTATTTAAGTATCGCGATATAAGTATTTGCGGCTCGATATTACGAGTTACTGTGAATTTCGGTTCCCTTTGTAACACCATTTTCCCCGACCCCTACTTAACGACACGACAGGTCAGAAGAGTTTGAAGCCTCTGCTATCCTGCGCTACGTTGAGTCTACACCTAAAAAACGGAATCGATAAAATCGAGTGATTTCTGAATGACGAGTAAAAAAAAACACAACAACACACTAAGGGCGTGTTCAGACCTAGCGTTTGTCCTGAAAGCGCCGAAAGCGTTTTTTTCTATCGCCTAGCAACGAACCCCCGAAAGTTGAACTTTTTTTCTACTTTTTTTCTACGCTCGGTGCGGCAGCAAAAAAAAAACACAGAGATGCCGGGAACTTTTTCCCCAAACGCTCTGCTACATAGGAATACAATGTCAAACGAGCGCTGGCAGAAAAAAGAAAAAAAAAACGCCAGGTGTGAACACGAGGGTCCTCCTCCTCCTCCCCGCTCACCTGGGGCAGCTCCAGCGCCCGCATCACGGCGGCGAAGCCGAACATGTTGCCCAGGTTGCTCTTCAGCTCGGCCGCCAGCTGGATGGTCTTGTGGAGCAGCGCGGCGCGCTCCTCCCTGCTGCCCGTGCAGCCCAGCAGGTCCACCGCCACCATGATGGACATGGTGTAAAACCTGGGGGGGGTCAGGGGGGGGTCAGGGTGCAACGTTACACAGTAAGCCACAGGAGGCCGTGGTTTTAACAGAGGTTAGGGGGGGGGGGCGCTGTTAGGCACGCCGCCATGTGTGTGTTTGTGTGAGCATTTTACAACGGCTCAGAGCCAATCAGACTCAAGGACCGGAGCTATCCGTTTTTATAACTGCTTTTGTGTGTGTGCGCGCGCACGCACACACGCGCGCGTGTGTGTGTGTGTGTGTGTGTACCTCTCCAGCAGGTCCAGTCTCAGCTGGTGTCCGTGGGGCAGAGTCAGTAGCTCCAACCCCGACGCCACTCCCATCATCCTTTGCACATCACAGGAAACGCCGAGTATCCTAGCAACCTATGACACACGAGTACCGACATTGCGTCATTACTGTATATCATTACATTCTCCGTGTATATCATTACGTCATTATTGTATATCATTATGTCATTATTGTATATCATTACATCATTATTGCATATCATTACATAATTGTGTAAGGCCGTACTCTATATCATTATATCATAGTGTGTGTGTGTGTGTGTATGCATGCATGTCTGTGTATGTATGCTTGTGTGTGTGTGTGTGTGTGTGTGTGTGTGTGTGTGTGTGTGTGTGTGTGTGTGTGTGTGTGTGTGT
>JAOPJH010000103.1:6884565-6889565 GCA_027122575.1 Merluccius polylepis
GTGTGTGTGTGTGTGTGTGTGTGTGTGTGTGTGTGTGTGTGTGTGTGTGTGTGTGTGTGTGTGTGTGTGTGTTCTATCTCTGCTCCGTCTGCACATCGCAGGGCACTGATTGTTCTGTACAGCGGTACAGTCAACCGACTGCAAAGTGGCTAGCAGACCGTGTGAAAACATGATGATCTCACACGTTTGGTATGTTATCTTTTGTGAATATTAAATGAGTCATATTTTACCAGGTAATCTATTTAACAAAGCGTAAACAAGCCCCCGTTTTCAGTGCCACAATTAACTATTGATACAAACGTGTTGTTTCAACGGCAAATTCGCCAACTTTGATCAAATCTGCCCTTTGAAATAACTTGGATTAAACGACTCTTTGTATGATGTCCCCACTGCAGCGGTTTCCCATCGTGGTGTTATATCCGTTTCCACATTTCAACTCTGTGGCTTTTTCCTCAACAAAACTCACCACGTTGTCTTATGAGACCTCATGTGGAAAAACAAACCGCAGATCATCTCCAATTAGCCGCGTGGTCCTTCAAACCCAGGGCCATGTGGTCACTCAAACTTTGGGCCGCGTGGTCCTTCAAACCCAGGGGCCCCCCTGATCATTCAAACCCACCGCCATGTGGCCATTCAAACCCAGCGCCACGTGGTCACTCAAACCCGCGGCCCCGTGGTCATCTCCCTTCCCCAACAGCAGCAGCAGCGGCGGTGGTGCGTGTCAGGACACCGTCTAAAGACTTGTGCGTCAAGACTCATGGAGTCAATTACAGGACCACAGATAAAAGAATCGTCACGTGGGCAAGGAACGTGTGTGTGTGTGTGTGTGTGTGTGTGTGTGTGTGTGTGTGTGCGAATGTGTATGTGTGTGCAATTGTGCAGCGGCGTTGTCTCCCGAAAACCCTTATTGATTCAGCATTGCCACAGTTGCCGGTTCGGGAAGAATTGGACCATTATACTCCTCTTGGAAAGGGAATGTTTTATTTATGGAACAGACTTGATCAACTGGTGGAGCGCAGGATCCTCCACTTCATAACAACAACAAAGTACATGTTGAAAAAGCTTTTTTCACATAATTTATCAAGTTCACAAGCTGCGGTGCCATGTTCTAGTGTATAAACCCGAAAGGACAAAAACGCTTCAGATTGAACCATCACAGTCAACTCACCTATTACTGAAAGCTGTACTTTTTTTTTTTTTCTTCAACTCATTTTTGTATATGAGGAAAAAAAAAGTGGGGCAGGGAATCAAGGCTCAGAGGCTAATGTTTGGCAGTTCCCCCTCACACAAACACAAAAACAAAACCTCAACAGTTCAAGTTGACAGGAGGCAACGTTTCCGTCGACAACAAAGGATGTCGGAGCATCCGACACCTGGTGCAGCCGCCCTCCTGCAACCCTTTGTTGTGCACATCATGGGAACCCACACAGAGACACACCTGGCGATGCGGTAGTCTGGGAAAACCACGCGTAAAAGGTAAAGGTACTGTGGACACAATCCAGAACAGTCTGTCCAGCGCACGGTCGCGCTTATACACGCATGCATATGGAAAGACACAACGGATTCAATTTATACTCGGATGCACAAACACATATTTTTGACAACAGTGAAACAAAATGTTTTAGTGGGTATCCTTTGGCTTAATTTGCACATTTACAAGAAGGGGTCCCAATGTTAAATTATTCAAATAAATACATTTGCCAACTCTTAAATATACAATAGTTTATTTACACAGACTTGGATAATCTTAAAACGAGTGCAGATCAAAATGAATTCAGTAACTTATCTACAGCCTTCACCGAAGCATAAATCAAACAAATCTTCACTTAATTAAACAAAAGAAGCTCTGTGCTGCCATGGCAACGATATTGGCCAATCACGGGAAACGAAATGTGTGTGCGGCTTCTCCAACATCAAACAAAAGATGGATTCACAACGTCGCACATTTTATTTCAAAGTTAACGTAACGCAATAACAAGGATGGGGAACCAGGACAGTGCAGCGGACCGGTAACAGTTACAATCTCATCTCGATGCTCTTCGTCATTCATCCCATAAATATAACTACATCATCAGAATACATATCCATATCCCAATAACACCTATCGGACTCTCTTTGGTAGAATAGAAAAACTAATTTAGGAATCTATGCACAAATAAAGTGAGTACCAGTAATAATAATAGTAACATTAATACCTTTTAAGAAACAAAATCCTTTTAAAAGTGCCTAAAAAAATGCAATTATTTTCCCAAATGTATATTCTTGCTGCATAAGAATAGTTGGACACGCACTGCTCTGAGGAGGCAACTGTGACGCCTTTGTAAAAAAAACAACCTCTGCTTTGTTGCGTTCATCTGCTTGCTTGTGTGTTTCTCCTGTGTATGCGTTGGTTAATATGTGCATAGCCTTCGCTGGTTGCACAGTTATGCAATCACAAAACATCAGGCTACGGCCGAGGAGCGAGATAACAAGGGCACGCTAGTGAGACAGGATTCAAAACAAGTAGCTGGGAAATGTGAGGGTGTCTTTGACGCTCTTATAGCAAATCACAAATTGAGACACCAAGGACTCAAGTTTTTTTGATAGAACATATTTGGCTGATGTGCGGTTGAAGTGGACCAAAACAAAAGGTTGAGAATTTGATCGACAATGCATGATCCAGGGAATAAATATACCTAATTATACTGAACTGCAACTACTACTACTACTATTAGAAGATACACGTCAACTAGCATTGTGGTCCAAGGTCAGTTTAACAGTCGGATATTTCACTTCATACATTCAACAAAATAAATCTCTTATCGTACAAACAACTTACGAAACAAGTGACTTTAAATGGTCTCGGTGTGGACAAACCATGTTCCGCTTGGTTGGAACATGCAATAGCAAACACTGAACGGAGGAACACAGATGTCTCACTTCACCAAGTCACATAATTCATCACAAACTAAGCGTCTAACAGATGTGTGCGTATATAACCCGTACGTATACTCAAATACAAACATGAATTTCATGTTTCATAAATTAGTTTGAGCGTTTCAAAACCACCCCGCGGGTAAGAACAACATATATTTAAAGAGTTTGTTTGTCCAAAAAGTCCAACTGTATCACCCATGAAATCTTTCTTTCTTAGAACCGGCGGTCTCGTCTAAATAACACACTTTTCTTTTCTCCATTCATTCTTTACATTCCTTTTTTTTTTAAATGTTCAGCACACACATGAAGCAGCTCACGCTTCACATTCTGCCGTTCTTGTGTCCTTACATGTCGTTTTGGCTAAATAAGGTTTTGCTTTCATAACTGCAAAAATGATAAAGGACGGAGAAACGATCCTCCGGGATATTTAGAAGTACTATCCATCTTCATGAAACAAGCGATCCCTTGTTTTGCGAACCCCCGTCTCGTTCTTTTAACGCACGAGAGATTCCTGCGTTAACTCAACCACCACGCCAAGACTCCCTGACCCGATCGCCTCCCTCGTCTTGTGCTCTTTCCCTACCTCCGTCCATCTCTCACCGTTTCCCTTCTGGCACAAGTGCAGGTAGGGTTCCATGGAAAACGTTAAAGGATTGGATAGAAATGACTGCAACATTATCTAATCCCTCACCTTTCTAACGGCATGTTCTAGCCCCCCCGACGAGAGGGAGACATACGGTCGAAAATGTTTTTCAATGTTTTCCCCCCCGAGCTCATTCTTTGACTTCTTAGACATGACAGGTCGTTCCCGTTTTTATTTCTCCGTGGCTGTAGCCGTAGCCGTAGGGACCGCCGCTGCCCGGTTCGGCGGGCCCGAAGCAAGCCTTTTTGGCGTTTCTACTGCCCATGCCGCTGCCCAGTCCGCTGCCCGCCACGCTGCGCTGCAGACAAAAGGAACAGAGGCGCTTGAGGCCCTTCCGGAAGGCAGAGTTCGACAGGCTGTAGATGAGACAGTTACAGAAGCTATTGCTGATGGCCAGCCAAGTGGTGAGGAAGGAGGCGGCCGCGTGCTGGTAGATCCCGCCGCTCTCCAGGAGAAAGTACAGGATGTAAGGCAACCACAGGATGTAGAAGACGCTGGTGATGCGGAACAGCACCACCGCGTAGCGCTTGTCCGGGCAAGGCGGCACCGAGGGCTGCGGCGCCGGCGGCGTCGGTGGATGCTGCTGCGGTCTCTGATGCTGTGGCAAGTGGGCTACCTGGCCTTGCTCGACCACGCTGCAGTCTTTGAACACAGCGACCGCCCCCGCCGCCAGCCCCTGCAGCTGCTGGGGTCGGTAGCGCGCGTGCCGCTCGCTGATCTCCCGCGTGTGCTGCCGGCAGATCTTGAAAATGTTGGCGTACGTGAAGCAGACGGTCAGCGCGGCGGGCGCGTAGAGGAACGCCACGATGAACGTCGTGAACGCCGGGTGCGTCCGCCACTCCACCGCGCACCACTTGACGACGTCGCCGTGGTAACACGGCTTCCCCCAGCCCAGGAAGGACGGCAGGAAGATCAGGGCGGAGTACAGCCATATCATGGCGATGCAGCAGCGCACGCGGCACGGCGTGACCAGGGACGCGTAGGTCAGCGGCTGCGTGATGGCGATGTAGCGGTCGACGCTCACGCACGCCAACGACACCATGGAAACGGATTTCAGCACGGACACGATGTACCCGAACACCTGGCAGGTGAGTTTGCCGTCGAAGCCCTGCAGGTGGTGGAGGAGGGACAGCGACGGGATGAGGCAGCTGACCCCGACCAGCAGGTCCGCGTACGCCATGGTCTGGATGAAAGCGCTGGTGGTGTGCTGGCTCAGCAGAGGGGCGCAGTGGAAGACAAAGATCACCACCAGGTTGCCACAGATGATCAGGACGGCGAGGAGAAGTATTATGGACACTTCCAGTACGCAGGTGTTGAAGACGTGAGGGTACCCTACCTCCAGCAGGCAGAAAGGGGCCGAGGAGTTGAACAGGTCGGGAAAGACGGAGCTTAGGTTCGATGGATCCAGGGTGGAGTTCATCATCTTGGGTCGGAGAACGCG